>CAXARX010000148.1:0-23052 GCA_963971425.1 Bryoerythrophyllum caledonicum | reverse complement strand
CTCCAAAGTTGATATTGTGTTTGTATATTTTAAGACCTTTTCAAACCTTTTCAAACCCTTCAAAAGCTTTTAAGATCATCTAAAACCTCCAAGAACCTTCTAGAACTATCCAAGAACTTTCTATCAGTTTTTAGAATGGATTAGAATCTTTTAGAATCTTCTATTTTTGTTAATTTTTGTGTACTAATGACAATTCGAGTACTTGGGGTAGAACTCATAAACATTGAAAGAATCAAATTATGGTGGAAAAATGTGTTTGAGCTAAGTTTAGGTAGCTAAGCACCTAATTGCGACATTTGATTGCTAGTTATTTTATTTTATTTTACAAATTAAAGCTTACTACATTGCATCAAGAACGTTGTTTTTTTATTTTAAAGTGAACACTTGTCTTTGGATCTCAAAATATTTAGATCTTTATTTGAATAGGCCTACCACACTTAGTTTGATGATTAACCCCTACGTAATCCAATACCCATATTTTGGAAGTTATCGTGATAAAAACAAATTTGAAGAGCTATATTTTTTGAGTTAATGTTCAATTTTAGTGATTTTAAAAAAAATCCCCCTTTAGGACATTTATTTTATATAGTGACATTTTAAAATAAATTCAACCTATGATGAATTTTGAAGAATTCATAAAACATGGTTTACTAATGTTCATTTTCATAGCAGCAACTTTGAACACTTGTTACTCCATCCAATGTTCATTTAAAATAAAACTTTAATGAGTTCAATTTCCTTTAGAGTGTAGTTTTTGAGATTCAAATATCAATTCAACTTAATTAGAATGTTTAGGAATCATTTTTAGTGCACAAATCAATTTTAGACACATTTTTCTTTTTGGTCAAATGAATCATTTTTTGGATTAACTTTTGACATGTCAATGCCATCATTGATCACATCAAAGGTATTTTAAAAAATCATATACCTATGATTTTATATGATTATTTTGAACCATTTTATAGTTCAAAGTTTTTCCATGTGAAAAAAATCAAAATCAAATTTCACCTCTTACTAATGTTGCGCTGGGATATTTCAACTTCTTTCTACAACACTAGAACATTATCATAATCTTACAATCTATGTAAGCAAATGACTCCACATTGAATCCTCACTATGATGCATAATATAATAAATTTTAGGAAGAATGTTCAAATTCAATGTAGATTTTTGCGTTTCTAATCAAAATCATTGCGTAAGGATCCTATGAGATTAGAAGCAATTAAATATGATTTTGCATACCCATCACTTGACTTTACAATTCAGTTTATTGAATTCACATACACCAATGATAGGTTCTCACAAGACGCTATTGACAATAAAATCCAAAAATACCAACCACTAATTCAAAGCATTGCTCAATATGGTTGGAAAATTAACCTGCTAATTGTCATCGCTCTTGGCGCAGATGGATGAGCACACATTCCATCCATGCAAACACTTGAAACTACACTAAAACTTCCCACATCCTCCATTAAAAACGCATTTAAAACAATCAACACCATTGCTATTCAATATGCCAGTTCTATCATTCTACATAAACGCAAAATTAAAAATAACCAACCCCTTCCCACTATTTAAACCTTTTACAACACTCACACCCTTATTCTTTCTTTTCCTTTTTTTTGTAACTTTAGTTATGATTATTTTTGTTTATAGTGTCTTTCCCCGAAAGGAGGAGTAGTCCTAATACTGTCCCTAACACCCCGTGGGTTTGGTTCAGTTTAGGATGAATAAACACTTCATTCACGCCAACCTTAACTGGTTTGACGTTCTTTTATATGATATGATTTTGCGTATGGAAATTTTGATTTAATATTTTCTAAATATTGCAAGTTCTTCCACAAATGCTCAAATTCAATCTAAATTTTAGCTCGTGGAATCCAAATCATTCTATAAGGGTCCTATAATATCAGGGGTATTTGATTAGATATTGGGTAGTGATCCCAAAACCACTCTATGACATTTAGTTGATTATGCTACCTCCCCATATAAATGGCACCTACTTTTGCTACCCAATACATATACTACTCATTGTACCTATATGATATCTTGCAATGCCCTCTATATATTTTGGTGATACCATGATGATATCCGTGGATATCACCTCATAAAGTTGCTATATATTTGTATGAGGTTGATAAAATTTGACTAATTTCTATAAATTTTCCATTTTTTTCTAAATAGATTTAGCAGCCACATATTTTTGGTAGCAATCCATCTAATTTTAGCCAACTTTGGGATCACTGATGTTGGGTGTTTGGAGTTTGATTTAAAATTTTCTAAATACAAAAAGTTTTTGTAAGATTTAAATTTAGATTGATTTTGATTCTAGTGTCAAAATCATAATTTTCTAAATACAATTTTTGATCGATCTAAATTTTTGCATTTTGAATCAAAATCATTCTAATGTAAAGGTCCCAATGAGTTTAGTGGCACTTAATTTTGAAGTTAAGTCTTCTAATTTTTGTTTATGATTTAGAATTTTTTATCACAATTGCTCAAATTTTATGTAGATTTTGCATTTGGAATTATAAAAATCTTATTTGAGCTTCGGAGGTCGACAATAGTTACATTTGAAGTCGGATGTAAAAAATTGTATTAATATATGCTAAATTTAGAAAATATACCTTATTGTGAGGTGACAATTTTCTTTAATTATAAATATCTTATTTTTGCAATGACAAAAGCTATTGTCAGGAGAGCCTTGACTATATTGATTAATGAGTATTATTGCAAAATTTTCATATTATTATATCAAAAAATTACAAATTGGATGTCTATAAATATAGCAATGCAACTAATTTGAAAACTTTAATATTTGTCTCATATAAATATTAAATTAAAAAAAATCTATCATATTCAAAATTCAAGAGGGTTAAATCTTCAGTATGAGCAAAATTTGCACTAGTGTGGCATTCGGTCAATGCACATATGCAAGTGCAAAAATTCCTAATTCAGTGCTACAAGTTAAATAATGTAAAAATTCATTAGTTATTATGAACTTATTAAAGTCATTTATTTTTAGTTGTAGAATCCTACATTTCTTTTAGTGAATATTGTAAAAAAAATACCAAAGAGTTAGACATTTATTCATGCGCAATGCATTAAAGTAATTAATTGTGGAGACTACGTTGTATAGGTTTTGTAGTAGAAATTGTTGTATATCAAGTTAGAAGAGCATCGCAATGTGTTGTATTAACTTAAACATATATAAACACTTGTTTCGTTAAAAGTGCACATAGCCATGTGCACTTATTTTTTGAGAAAATTGCACAATTCTTCAAAATAATGTAAAAAAAAGGCTATATGCATGTACTAATTTGAAAAAATTATGTATGACTTATAAGGGCATTCATTACAAATATATGTATATAATGCAGTGTTTGGCAATTTTATGTTTTTCTATTCTATAATGTAATTTTGAATTTATCCAAAGATTCAAATTATTCTATATATCATTCTTTTATAATGTAAATATAAATTGTAATGATGATTCTAGTCAAGACTTTCTTTTCTAAAAATGTTTGATAGCAAAAGAAGTGACTATTTGTATACTAACAACAAAATGATTCATGTAAAAAAGCTTGACAACAAATGAGTGGATGCAAATAGTCATAACATTAAATTATAAATTCTTCCACTTGTAAGAATAACAATGTACTTGACCCGTTGAAAATAAATTGCTCAACATTCAAATAGAATAAGGCATAGAATAAAATTTGCAATACCCAATATTTGTGTAGCCAATAATTGCACAACCATTAAAATTAAAATTTTAGATGATAATGAATTGGTCTCATTGCAAAATAAATTCCATTCACAACATTTATTACAATATTAATCAAGTTAACTTGTATAACTTTTTTCCATTATAATAGAAAAGCAATACAAGGGTTTTTGTATTTTCTACACAAATGCAATTTAGTTCTAAATGAATCACATAATCACACAATTACTCTATTTCTTATTACATTTCAAAAACTTAGTTCCATTCTATACACTAAATAAACCTCATACACCATATAGCATAAATAAATGCATAAATGAATACTGATCTATTACAAAAGAAATCTACGTAAACTGTACATCTATATTGTAAAAAAAATACCAAAGAGTTAGACATTTATTCATGCGCAATGCATTAAAGTAATTAATTGTGGAGACTACGTTGTATAGGTTTTTGTAGTAGAAATTGTTGTATATCAAGTTAGAAGAGCATCCCAATGTGTTGTATTAACTTAAACATATATTAATACCACAAACTACTAGGAAGAATGGCGAACTTATAAATGGAAAAATAAAGTTGAATGAACATAGTAAAAAATGGAGTTTAGTAGATAAGTGAAAACTCGTTGCATTTATTAAAACTTTGAAGATGAAAACTTTAAAAGGAAAAAAACCTTATCAAATAATAATATAGTAAAGGGATGACAACCCTAGTAACTATCCTTGAAACTTTTCAAAGTTTTTTGAATATTAAATTTATAATCTTTTATATATTCTTATTGCAATAAATTATATTTCTTGCATTCATAGTCATTGCGTGTTTAATGAATTGCTCTAAATTAAAAAAATAACTTTTTGAAACAAACAAAGTTGTCATCAGATGATTTTATAAACGGAGTTTTGGTGTTAAAATGGTTTAATTACCACTAGTTTAAAATGTATAATGGAAGGTGCTTTCGGCTACGAACGGAGCAGTTCAAAGTCAATAACGAAAGATGCCACGGAATCAATTTCGTTCAAGAACAAAACCGGCATGGGAACGGAGTATATGCAAAGCCGCAGACTACAACGGAACGGAAATGTCGAACAGACGGATGGCTAGCTGTTCAGTGGAACAAACGGACAGTAATCCGTTTTCAGGATATTCGGTAGGGACGCATGGAGAAGTTAGGTTGTATTTGGAACGCTGCGATGAAGAGTTGCGACTATTATTCTACAAATATAAAGAGGTTGAAGATGAAGAATAAAGAGGTTAAATACAAAATTGAGAGATGGATATGTAAATTGTGTGAACTAATTGAACAATTGATAGTGACCATATTGTGAAGCTCATTAGCAGTGATTCTCTTGTGGTTTGATCCCACCTATACAATCATTTAGCAATCATATACAACGACAATCTACAAAAATTAATCTTGAAAATAGGAAATATGGTCTTTGTAGTATAAGATTTAATTTGAAATATGACAACTTGAGTTGAAATTCATTTAGGAGAATTTTGCAAAGAGGATCACGTCAATATGATCTTTGTATTATAAAATTTAATATTTGAAAAATGTAATGTAGTTCTTGCCATCAACTCTTTTTCCCTTTTCTCTTTTTGTGATACAAATTGTAACTATCATCAATTAAACCAAACTTATATTCAAATGTTTGGTCATTTTGGATTATTGATTGAATTATATGCTTTTGAATTCATTAAATGAAAACCTAAAAGTATTTTTTGCAAACAAAAGATATGAATAACATTTGAACACTTGAGTTATTTGTAAAGTCCCCCCACTTTGGGCATGACTTTTTTGAAAGTTGAGAAGGCAATAATAGTTTAAGCCTCAAACTTTTCTGCAAGATACTTATGTCACACGACTTCAAAAGTGGGGACCAAACTTTTGTAGGCACCATTTTGATGGAAAAATAAGTTTCACACCTACTTTTATTTCGACTTTTTTAACTCAACCGACTTTTTCACAAAACTCATGGGTTTAAACCCCGGTTTAGAGTACTTTACGAATAACTTAACTATGCTCTCTAATTTTTCATGCCAATACTGCTTAAATTGCATACCCTTATCTACAGACTTATGTTGATTCGGCAATTTTAAAAAAACTCTTTGTTGGTTTGGCACAAAATCAATACATTTTTTTATATTATTAGATGGTGTTTAAACCAAGAGAGAGCTATTAGTTGGTGTATGAATCAAGCTTTGCAAACGGAGTCTCACTTCAACTCAAATCACTTAATTTTCTAAAAGATTAAGATATATTCTTTCTACTAATGTAATCAAAAGCCATCAAAATTTTCGAAGTCACATATTTTAGCTTATATAAATTTTGTTTAGAACTTTTGGTGCAGTTAGCCCTTAATTTTGAAAGGACAAACCAAACTCCATCAACCTTGAGGTAATTTGAAAGTGTCTCGCTTATAACTTGTATTAAGTTGAACTGATGAGGTTTATTTAATGCAAGGCATAGTGTACTTAAGAGATATATACTTTCAAAAAACATAACCAAAGTAAATTAAAAAAAATTTAAATCTTGTTTCTAATGAAGTTTTAACTTCTAAAGTCCTAAGACCTTTTTTTGGCCAAAAAACACTCAAAACTACCATTTCTATTGCAATGAGTATAATAACTTGAAAATTGATTCATTTTTGCAAATTTAACTATAGGATCTTACACCTAACTAGTATGAGAATGTATGAAATAAATTTCAATTTTTTTGACCTCACAAATTGTAAGATGTCTATGTTTAAAGTGAAGGAAACAAGATATTTTGTACATTGCCTGAAAAACGAGATGTTCCATAATTTTTTTTATCACTTATCCAAATTGAATGAATCAAATCTTTCCATGTAGAAAAAATAAAATCTACAAGGAAAATAATTCGAGAAAAATAAACTCATTTTTTTGAGATTTTCTTTTGTTGCTCCTTCTCCCATGTTTTGAGGTTATACAGACATAGCTTTTGATACGAGACTACGATTGAAACAAATATTATATTGTTGTGAAGCCAATCAAGTTTTGTATTCCCTCCGTCCCAAAATGATCTTCATGTTTGACAAGATGCTCTAGATTAAAGTAAAAATCAACATTTTTTATTTTGTCTTTATTATGCAATAAATAAAGTTGAAGACTCACTTAATGTCTTTCAAATTTAAGTTTTGAACTAAATTTCACATTGAAGTTATAGAGCTTTGAAATGTGAGAATTTAAAGCCTTTCTAACGAGCACTTCTAGCCAATCAATCTTACAATTCCTGCCTTGTGTGTTGTAGCTTTGTTGCTTTCCGCAATGTGAGCTATAGCTCCCGCTAATTTTTTATCGAATTACTTAGGATTGAGTTAAGAGCTTACATGAATCTTGGAAGTGAGATTATGGAGTGGGCTGGATTCCGACCCAACTGAATAAAAAAACGACACAATTTCACTTGAGTACAAAAAATAATATTATAAAACAAGAAGCCATCATGAAGCCAAAGGCTTGTAGCAAGCCAAATGGGACTTGTCCATTCAATGTTACCCCTAATGAGCCATGATGACTACAGTGAAAGTATACATTTATGGTCCCTCAAAAACCTATTCTTGTGAAGAAAAGAAAACCTATTTTAATTTTGCAAGCTCTTTTTCTTTGTCACAAGAAGATCATTTTGGGACAAAAATAAAGGCAAACAAGAAGATCATTTTGGGACGGAGGGAGTATCTTTCAAAGAATCATGACAAAATTTGAGACTATTGCAACCTACCGGAAATCAATTTCATCCGGCGTACGGGCGTAGGGACAATTGGATTTTAGGGGTTAAAAGAGATTTTCGATGTAGTAATCAATCAAGCCATGTCCTTCAAGGGGTAATTGTCCTTAAGGCATATTTTGGCCATTTTTTTGTCAATTTCAACTTCATAGAACTTTCACATCTTCAATTCAAGATGACCTTTTTTGCAAAGACATGGAGTCAATTTAATGGCATTTCCTTTTACTAATGTATTTGAATGATGATTTTGAACAATTTTAAAGTTTCATTTATTTATTTATTTCATTTTAGCAGGATGAAAAATCAAATTTCACCTCTAAATAGTTTGATATGAGCCTTTGCCACAAAGTGTCCCCCCTGTGGATAGGATCATATGACATACAATGTTGCGAGGATTTATATAGAGAGTCACGCAATGTATAAAGCATGTTTATCTAGTATGGTTATCGAGTATGCATCAAAAACTCTTGATGAAAGTCATGCAACGCATTAGACGATCCTAACTCATTACATTTGTAATGTTTATCTTGTATAGTTTGAACCTTTGGCCTAAAATGTCTCCCGTGCATAGGATCGCATGACTTGATGAAGATCACGCAATGAATCTAGTCGTTCTAATTCTAGCTTCAAGTTTGCATTGTTGTCTAGTCTATCTGCACTCTTCAAGTTTGCTATTCCAATTAATTGTCAAGATCCTCCATTCGTTCAATTCAATTTAAAATTCATAACTTTCGCATCATACCACGAAACAAATTTCGTGCACTCTTTCTTGTGGAGAGCATCCCAATAGTACCTAGAACGCCTCCACGGGCACTCGATCTATGACATTAGATTTTCTATAACAAATAAAACAAACAATCAAACAAGCTCATTTCATATATAGATGTTTTTGAATAGAGTATGTGCATAAATTTATGAACTCATACAATTGAACCTTTTGTATAGAATCTTATGATATTATAAAATTGAATCTTGAAGAATAAAATTTTAAACATCATAATCATTTACCCTTCCTAAAATTTTGATGTTTTGGACTATGTAGTTGATGCTCTTGCAACTACTTTAACCTTTAAGTGACCAATCAACCATTCTATGGTCGCTGCCCCTTTGTGAAGGCCGCCCAAACTTCAAAAAATATATATTTTTAATTTTTTTTGTTTTCAACATATTGTTCATCAAGTCTTCTTTCTATAAATATAATAAATTCTAAATTTGGATAAAAACTCGGCCTTGGATGATTTTT
Organism: Bryoerythrophyllum caledonicum; assembly: GCA_963971425.1. NCBI lineage: Eukaryota > Viridiplantae > Streptophyta > Bryopsida > Pottiales > Pottiaceae > Bryoerythrophyllum > Bryoerythrophyllum caledonicum. Next base: position 14,334 of record CAXARX010000148.1, on the reverse strand, counting down.
CAAAGTTAATTACTCTAACTTTTGATCACTAAATTGTTTTAAAAGAGACTCTAGGTCCATCCCAAGAAAAATTATTTCAAGGGTCAAGCAAGGAGCAAGAGGGTGATTGGTTGGAGTCAATAGTGCTTGGTTGAAGTCAATAGTGATAAGGCTCGGGCAAGTGAAATTCTAGTTTTCTCCATTGACCTCAACTATTTGCAAGCCTCTAAAATAAATGTACCATTATTCCGATGGTTTTGAAAATTGGTGCACATGTTCTCAACTATACAAAATTGCATTTCGTCATAAAAGACAAATTTTTCTTTTGCGAAAATTTTGAGACATGGGCTCCCAAAGTCATTATACCACAGGAAAAAAAAGGTGATATCTTTTCAAAAACTGAACTTTGATTGTATATATCTCAAAATCCATACGGTCAAATCATGTGAAAATTTCAGAGTAGACTATTGTGATAGAAGTTAACATGATCATATGGTTGGATTTTCAAAAACATTATTCTAAAAAATATTTATAATATAGTTCAAGAAATGGCTATATTGAGGTGTTTTTGTTCCTCCACTACCCCTTTGTCATTTAGGGGTTAATTGCAATTTTCTATTTTATTAAATATTCTGTTGTTATCGTTATAGAATATTTCATCATTACCTTGTTATTTGTGCCATATTATGTTAATTAAATACTTTCAAATGATAACTTTATGTACATTAACTTTTGAGATGCAAATCATAGCAAATTTTGCATTCCCATGTGCACATCATGCATGCACTAATAGGTTGGAGTGGCTTTTTGAATACCTAGTTGTAAAGATGTGGTAACAAATATACATTTTCTCAATAGTGATCAATTTTAATTTTAAACAAAAAAATTCGTTTGCAAATCCGTCCATTTAAGCTGTATTGGAAAATTTTGAAACTAATTGTGGATTATTTTTGAGTGATAGTTGTGAGTCACGAATTAAGCATCTTCTTATTTGTATAGAATGTAGAAGTTAAACTTTTGTCAGATTCTACTACGATGGCAGTAGAGTGCAAAAAATGAAAATTCTAAAAAAGAGAGAAAGGATATAAATTGGTACTCCATGAAACTTGTGACTTTAATTGTGATAGAGAGGAAGCTTGTACACACATGTTGAGAAAGGGTTGCTCAAAACCAAACCCTATTCTGATCTGCCCATAAGTATCATGAATTATGTTTTACAATATCAAATTGTGTTTATATGAGTAGTGTGTGTTTGTGGCTCACAAAAAATTGAAACTACTTTCTTTGACAAATGAAGTTGAACAATTTTTTTGCGATTTGTTTGGAGATTGGTCACCATTGCTTTCCGAAAATTTTATGATATTGCTTTCACTCTTCTACAAAAATTCAAGTCTTGTTTATAATTTAAACATAAAAAAAAAGGGTTCATACATGCTATCTTCCTCTTGTTGAAAAATCTCAATATAATGCTGACAAATTTATAATCTCCTTGTGAAAAAATATGCAATAAAATGTTTGATGCATTCCATAATTTTATCAATTGATGGTGACATAGTTTTTTTTGCTTGCATCAAAGAGGTCACTATTTGTATCTTTTGAGTATCATGTGTGCACAAATAGAATTTTGAATTATCTTGAGAAATCAAATTAATTCTTATTCTTATTAGTGATATTTAAAGAAATATTCAAAACAAAAAAATTATAGTAAATTTATTTAGTTTAAATAATTTATGAAAAAATATCTTGAAAGGTTTCTTTTTTACCCTACCTTTTTTTTTGGCTCTTTAATTAATATTTGGAAGTGACCTCCTTAAGTTTGGTAACTTATTTCAAAAATGCAAAATGTAATATACAATATTTTTAAAATTGCTATCAAATTTCTTAAATTCATAAGAATATAATATGTGGCAGTAGTTTAGTAGTTGATGGTGTAACAAAATGATTTTCTAATTTACACTTTCATTTTTTAAATATAATTTAAAGTAAATTTTTATTATATAATATAGTAATAAAAGCTATATATCTATTTATAAGAATATTATGATAGGTCATAATTGTATTCAATGTTCTTTTAACCAAGACATCAATTGAGTTTTAAATAGCCAAAGTTGTCAACAAATTCTTTAAATGATTTAACTTTAAAAAATATCTCATTTTCTTACTATGAAAATATTAAACAAATGACATAACTTCTTGCAACCAAATTTTGGAGTCTTAAATTGATATTTGTAATAAAATAAATATGGATATGGTCAAAACATAGAAGACTTTAATTGTATTTGAAAGACATGGTCTCTAGTGAACATTTCACACAATTTCATTACTTATATCAAAACGGTGGGAATCTGTTTAGCGCATCAATCGATTGGGCAATGATAGAAGTTTGTTAACCTCATCTCTCGATTGGGCAACAATGCTATCAAAGAATGCCCCAAAATGCCACTTTCCAATCTATTATAGCTACATTTTCAAAACTAATTCAAAAGTTAAATATTTAGAACAATAAAGGTGCATCAAAATCTATTTGCCGGTCAATTCTTTAAAAAAATTGTTATTTTCAAGCTTAATGCAGACCATTTTATCAAACATGAAGATCATTTTGGGACAAAGGGAATACATGTTTTTTACCTCAAACTTAGCAAGCATTAAGATGACCATTAATAAGCGAATGCATAGACTTTAATCTTCACTATGTGCTAATAGTAATAATATAAATAATTATAGTAATAATAATAGAAACATTTAAATGTCACTGAATGTCACTAAATGTTGCTATCATTATGAATATTTGAATTATAATAAGTATGTATAATATAATTAGTATTTTTAAATTTTTTTAAAAATGATTTGTAGGGACCCCATTAAGAATCTCCTTGGCCCTAGTGAATAAAAACTTGTATATCTCACCCTCCGTGAAAACTAAAGTGGTTAAAAATAGACATTGTGGACCCTATATACTTTTCTGATAGGCACGACGAGATCTACATGGTGATGACAGTTATTTGTTGTCAGCACAAACCTTTCACAAAACCTCAACAAGAATAGCTCGCTCTTGCAGCGAAGAATACGTCAAAACGGTCAAAACAGGTGATACATAAAACTCAACTTCTAAGCGATCTAGTAAAGCCACCGCATATTCTATTTTTAACCAGTTTAGTTTTTCCATGGAAGGTGAGATATAGAACATCTAGGACCCCACATATTGTCATTTTTAAAAAAGACGTAAGAACTTGTGGTGCTATAAGATTTGACTATTATATTTCAAAATTAGAATTTCATGTTTACAATGTTATTTAGTGCATCTTCACTTTTCAAGTTTGCTATTCACATGAAAGAATTAATTGTCAAGATTGACCATTTATTTAATTCAATTTCAAATTCATAACTTTTACATCATACGTCTCTATTACCACAAATTTTTTTTGGTGCTTCCCTTCTCATCGAGAGCTCTTTAATGGTACCAAAAATCCCCCAGGAGACACCTAGTCCACGAGATCTCAATTTCCAAAATTAAAATTAAAACACGAAACTAACAAAACTAACAAACAAACAAACATGTTCATTTCATATATAGACTAGTATGACCTATGCAGTTGCTAGTGCTAATACCCCTCGTACATAAAATCATTGTTTAGCTTGTGTGAAAAGGCTTTGATGCAACTAATGTCCCATGCATAGGATCTAATGTTTCCCATGCATAAAGTCATTATTTGGTTTGTGTCAAAAAGTCTTCACGAAGGTCATGCAATGGATTAAGAATGTTTATTTAGTCCATTGTGACTTATTACCAATTGCATTGGATCTTTATCTTTATGGAAAGGTCTTGTCAAAGGTGACGTAATCCATAACTCTTTAAGTTTGCAATTCATGACTCTTCAAATTTGTTATCCAAGTAAAAAATTTAATTGCACCCCTCCTTTATTCAAAAATCAACCATTATTCAATTCAATTAAAAAAATTCATAACTTCCACGTTGTACGTCCAAAAAATTTCGTGCACCCCTCCTCATGGAGAACATTCTAATAGAACCAAGTGCGCCCCCGGAGGACAACCAATCCATGAGATCTAAATTTTTAAACAAACAAAACAAACATGCTCATTTCATATATAGACTAGTGTGACATGTGTCGTTGCCACAACTAATGTCCTTCATGCATAGGATTTGATATCTTTCGTATCTTTCGTATCTTCCATGTATAGGATCTAAACGTCTCTTGTGCACAAGATCATTATCTAGTTTCATTGTGTGCACAAGGTTTTGATGAAGGTCATGCAATGTATCAAGTATCTTTATCTAGTATGAATCAAAAGGTCTTCTCAAAGGTTATGCAATTCAAAACTCTTAAAGTTTGCTATTCAATTCTAAAAACTTAAAAATTCATTACTTCTACATTGCATGTCCAAACACATTGTGAGCACCCTTTCTGCTTGAGAACTTTCCAACGCTATGAAGTACGCCCCCGGAAGACACCTAGTCCAAAAGATATCAATTTCTAAACAAAACTAACAAAACAAAACAAACATGCAAATTGTGTATATAGATATAAAGATGTGTTGCTAGAAAATTTTCAACACAAAATTTTAGTTCATTGAAGAAATAGTCTCTAAGAACAAAGAATCTTCAAATTCACCATAGATTTGCTTTGAATTCAATAAGATGGAAAAATAGTATGTAACAAGTTGAAGAACACTTTATATTGAAGTGTGGACTTTGTGACTTGTCATATGGTTGAGTAGAATTTCTATGCGTTCCCCATGTCAAATTGTCTTGATCGAAGAACTGTTTATGAACTATTGATGTCAAAAATTGCAATTTTAAAGACACTCGACTATTTGGACTCTTCTTGAGTTTTGTATGTGTTTTTGGGTAATTCTATTATGATATTGCACTTTTTATGATCAAATGAATCCAAATTTAATTCACACCATTTACATATGAAACTCTAAGCCCCATAGGGCTGGCGTGAATGTAGTGTCTGTTCGTCTTGGAAATGGGCTGAAGTCCATAGGACAAAGGTACATTAGGACAAGACTACTCACCCTTTTCAAGGATAGAAACTTTTATGTAACCAAAAATAGTGACAAGGGTAGGAAGAGAGGCTGTTTAGGTGGGAGATGTTCATAAAGATTGGTTGTTCTTGATTTTTCTTTTGTGTAGAAGGATTGAACTGGCGTGTTGTATGACTATGGTGTTTATTTCTTTGAAGGTGCGTTTGATTGCGGTTTTAGGTAGGTCAAATGTTTTTTTTCAGGTGTGTCATTGATGGAGAGTGGGTGGTCCCTCTTGTTCCGGGAGTGATAACTATTAATGGTTTAATTTCCATCATAGGTTGGTATTGTTCTCGATTAGTGGTTAGTATTTAGAGTTTTGGTGTTTGTTGTCTTCTTTGGGAATCTGTTGTTACAATATACGAATTCAATAAATTGTATTGAAATGTTGTCTTGTGGTTTTGGTGTCGATGATTATAGATGTGGAAACTCTTTAATACATAGGATGTCTGGTTTGAATTTGGGGTTGCATTGGCATCGTTGTATTAGGTATGTGCATTGTAGGAGCGAGGGAGAACTGTATTTTCTTGTGGTTTATTGTTAAATGTTCCTACATTCATTAGGGTATAGCATCTCGATTTTTGTGATGATATTATAAGTTTTATGAGTTCCCATACTACTTTATTGTGTCTTTTGACTTTGAGGGCATGTATATGTTGTTGGTTGCATTTTATTAAAATATGTAGCGATGTGACTGCGTCATGGAAATTACATATGGAGCAAGTTTTGGAGGGAAATCTTTCTATGCCGAATAATAGTTTCTTTCTGGCGTTGTGCATATATTGACCAATGCGAAATTTTAATAGTATAGTTTTTTGGGAGTGTGTAATTACGGGGTTAGTCCATAATTCATTAGATAGTATTTTTTGTCTATGTTTGTGTTTGATGTCCATTTACTGATGTTTGGGAATTGTATGGCTAGTTCTCCTATGTTGTTTACGCAGTCTTGTTTGTTGATATAGATTTGGATGCATCTTACGAGTCCTTAGTCTAGTCTTTTTATTGTACCATGCCATGAGTCTCTTTGGAAGTAGTATGGGGTAGTTTGTCCAAACTCATGTGGTAATGCTGCAAATCTCTATGTTTTTTTAGTGTCGCTTTTTGCGAGTGTGTGTGCTTGTTTGCTTTCGTGGATTTTCTTGTTTTCTTTAACTTTATTTAAGGTGATTGGTTGTGTTCTCCTTTTTAGTAGTTCTATCATGGATGTGAGTATTGTTTTGTCTGTATGATTATTGTGTTGTATTCGATATTTGAGTTGTGTATTTAGGACATGTAGGCAATTGAGGCAGTTTGTGAATATATGAGCTGGTTCGTTCGAGTATTTATTGGTGATTATTTCTAGTGTTTTGTAAATGGCAGTAAGTTCAGTCCTAAAGATGGTTTGTAGTCCTGGTAGTCTTTCGGATAATTGTGTCTTTGGTTTTGTTGGGTTATATATACCACAACCGGCTTTTTTTTTATTCCAATGCCCGTTATTATCTTCTTTAGGAGGAATAAAGAATCCATTTGTGTAGTAGCAATGTTGTGGGGGGTATTTTAGGGTATTTGTGTTTATATAATTAGGTAGGTTAGTGATGTGTGTGGAGATGGGAGAGTCATGATAGAAGTATGTGAGTTTGGACCATTTGTTATTTTTATTTACGTTGGTGTGCGGAGGGGTAGGTGGGGCTTGCTATATGTAGCTTTGTGGTATATGTAGATTGTTGATGGTTGTCTTGATTGTAGCCATTTGGTTTTGTCTTGTGCCTTGTTGGTTTTCGTGGTGAATATAGAGGTTGTGAAGTGCCTTTGGATCTGTATGTACTCTTTTAATTTTTGGTGGTATAGTTAGTTCATAGTATGAGATAGAGTCTTCTTTAAAGTGCACTATGACATGTGTGTCGGGAAGGGTCCATTGTATGGTGATGGGTTCAGATACCAAGTAGTGTCTAGTATGATCATTATGGTTTTAGTATTTTGATCTTCTTTGGATGCTAATCTTGCCCAGTGTATTGCTTCTTGTGCAGTGTCTTGAGTATGTGGGTCGGCTAATCCTATGCCTTTCGATTTGTATTTGAATGCAAGTCCGAGGGAGCCAAAGATTTTGTCTCTAGCATGTATTGAGTGGTATTTTAAAAAAATTTGTGGAGCATGTTACTAGGGGAGAGAAGTAGGATTGAGAGATATTGAATGTTATAATAAGAGAGTTGAGTAAGTTTTCAAGTAGGGTGAAGTGAGGTTCTTTATTGGGGGTTTTTTTTCGTGAGGTTCTATATTTGTATCTTTTATATAGTCAGACAACTTCTGTTTCAAAGGTTCGTGGGGGAGGGACTAGACCTTCGGTGTTATATTTAGCTCTATTGTATTCGTTCCATAGCCATTAGAGAAGTGTTGTTGGCATGGTGGTTATGTGTCTACTTGTGTTGTTGTATATGTGTGAGATGTCTTGTTCTGTTTGTATTGTGTCACTATAGGTAGTTATGTCTTTTTCTGGGTTACATTATGTTATGGAAATGTGTTCAAGTGGGATTGTAGTAGGTGGTAGTATTTGTCTATTATCCCTTTGTTGTCTGGGGGTAAAGTAGGTGTTTATTATGTTTTGATATATTTTGTGTTGGCGTTGTGTAATAGGTAGTTAGTATTTTTATATTGTTTTCAATAATTGTTTGTAGGTTAAGAGGGAATAGTTCTCGTTGTGGTAGCCATTTATTATATGTAGTATTGTTTGGGTGAATCCACTGGCATTGATATGTGGTATGTTTTTTGTGATTTTATACTTGTCTTTTGTAATAGTAGTTTTGTGGTCTATTATGCTATATATAGGGAATTCAAGCGGGTTTTTTAGAATTTGTGTAGGTGGGAGAAAGGCAACTCTGAGTGGATTGGGTTGTTGGGGGTTTTGTATTGGTCTGTGTGTTTCATGTTCTGGTGGTTCGGAGGGTATTTCAGAGTTGTTTGTTCTGTACGGGGTTTAAGTGTACGGGGTTGTGGATGTATGCTATAGTTACTTGGACAGTCTTGTATGTGACTCGGAGCAGAAGATTTGTTTTGCTATTTTTAGTGCACTTTTTCCTAGTCGGATGGTGTTTAATAGTGCTTTTAAAAATCTTCGGGTGCCGTAAAGTTTATCCCTTTTGACTAGGTGATGTGTTTGATTTTATAGATGTTGTGTGTTAGGAGTTTGTATAGTAGTTTGAGGGATAGGGTGGGATTTAGGTGAGGTAAAGTACTTTGAGTTTTCGTGCGCCATTCTTGTTCTAGTTATGTTTTGTCTAGTTGGAAGTTTGCTTCTGTGTTTTTGAGATGGATTTTCGCCTCAGTTTTCATGAGGAAGAGTGTTCTTGTGGTGGGTGATATGAGACAGTCTTAGAGTTTGATTATAGGTATTTATTTTGCTCCATCGAATTTAGCTAGGATATGTTGAACTTAACCCTTATAGATTATACTGAGTTTGCCGGGGTCGATTAGATTTTTGCGAAGTTGTTCACCTATACATCTAACATAGGCGTTTTTAGTGACAAGGCCTCTAGTCCAAAGTATTCCTGCGGTAGAATTATATTCGCTGTGTTTAGTCGTAGGCGATAAATAGCTTTCTGTATTCCAATGATTTTTTTATCTAATTTTTTTTATAGTTGGTAGAGAGTACGGTATTGCGTAGAAGTTGTAGGCTATGCCCGCTCTTATAATTGTATTTAGCATATTTATCTTTTGGTTGATTGTAGTTAGCATTGCTTGAAGACTTTGTTGGTAGAAATGTGTATTTGGGATTTCCATTTTAGAGAGGGTTCAAGTTGTATGCCTAGGCAGTTGTATGGCTCATTTTGGTGTAATATTGGTATTGGTTGGTTTCTATATGTGATGTTTTGCTTTTGAATTTAGGTTTTGAATAATTCTTCTTTCATTTTTGTTTTGTTAGGACATCTTGTGATGGCACGCTTTGATATATTGAGATCCATACCGGCCCATTTGCAATATTTGTTTATTTTATGGATTTGTGCTTGTATTGATTGTACTTGATTTGTTAGAATTTGCAAGGTCGTCCTGCATATGGTGTTGTGTTAATCATGGTTTTTGATGTCCGGAATGTGTATCCCTTTTTTCCTCTTTGTAACCATCTTAGTAGTGGTTCTAGAAATACTAGGAATAGATATGGACTTAGAGTGTCTCCTTGTATGGTGCCAATGTGGATTGGCATTGGTTTGGATTTACCGAAGTATTCTCCGGTGATAATGGTGTTGGCTTGATGGTAAATATTACCTATTAATTTATTGCATGTGTTGGATAGCATAGGTCTTTTATTAGTGTTAGTAGCCGTGGGTGGTCAATTGAGCCGAATGCATTTTTGAAGTCAATGTACACTATGTAAATGTCTTCGTTTGTGAACCTCGCGTCTTCTAGCGCTGCTATTAGGACTTGCAGGTTTCTAGAGGTGTTCTTCTATTCTAAATCCTTCTTGACTTTCATGAAATATCTGGTGTTTTTTGCTATAGTTGGAGAGTAACATAGTTAGTGTACTTGTAAAAAGTTTGTAAATTGTGTTTGTGCCACTGCTATTGGTTTGTAGTTAGTAATTGAAAATGGTCTCCCTTTCTGTATAAGAGGATGGTATAGCTAGTTTTCCATGATTTTGGGATTTTTTTGGTTGGTAACAATGTTTGAAAAAGAGGAATAGTAGGTTGTGAAAGTTTTTAGGCATGTTTTTTAGAATTATGTTGGGGAGTTTGTCCGGCCGGGAGTTTGTTGTTGCCTAGGTTATTTAGACAGAGGTCATAGATTTCAATGTCAAAGTATTTATGGAGATGGGTCTATAGGTTTTCCCTTTTTCAATGACGAATCCGTCAAGGTCGTGCCATGGATATAGTCTTATCCCACAGCTGCATTTTTGTGTGTGATTTGGGTAGTAGTGGCATGTAGGAACTGTGGGAATGTTGTATGAATACTTCTTTAGCTATTTCTCTAGGGTTGGTTATAATATTTTGGTTATTATCATTGATGCAATCGAGTGGTGGTGAGTCTTGTTTTCAAAAAACTCTTTTGTTAATTTTTTAGGACTTTTAATGTGTAGAAGTCTGTATTTATGTACGACTTTTTTTATATGGTTTTGGATGTATTTTGTAGTTATTTTAAGTGCTTATTTATTTGTTGATTTGGCTATGGCCGGTAGTGTTTTTATCCATTCAAGTAGGTTTGCTTAATTGCTTGGTGGGGGTGGTATGGTGAGATTTTTGAGATTATATAGAGAGTTTATTATTGGGTGTGTTTGCCAGTTTCGTTGTATTTGTGATCGTGTATAGTGTCTTTATTATTAAATGGTATATGGATAGTGTTTTTTCGATTTTTTTTGTAGCTTTCTCGGCAAGAATCTTTTTAATTGTTTTGTTTTATTCGTTAGTTGGGAGGGGGTGGAGCACTACATGTTTCTTGGATTTTGTCTGATATCCTTTGTATGAGGTAGTCTAGTGCAGAGCAAGTTGTTATCCATTTGTTGTTTGTTAAGTGTTCATTTGTTAGTGTTGAGGTGAGTTCGTTTATTTGTATTGTATTTTTTTCCAAGAATTATGTTAAATTTTTTAATGTTGTTTTGAGGTATTGGATTAAGTATTCTTGGGTTTGCATTGTTATTGTTTTGGGGCGTCCGACGGGGTTAACATGGTGTTAGGTAGTATAAATAGTGTTTACTGGAGAGTGGTCAGAATTAAGGCCGTGGTCGTTATCTGTGGTTGAGGAGTAGAATATATTGTGGGGTGTGCTAATGTAGTAGCCGTCTATTAGACTAGTGTGGGAGTAGTTGGCTCTGCCTCGTCTCGTGCATGGGCTATTTGTTGGAATATATGTTAGTTGCAGGTTGTTAGTGAATGTCTGCCATTCGATATGCTCTGTTTGTGGGGGAGTTGTATTTGTTTCATTTTGTCTTCCTATTAGTGCTATATCTCGATTAAAGTCTCGACAAAGTATATATGTGTGTGATCGATTATTTATTATTTGTTGCGTGATAGTTTGTTGCAGTAGTGGAATATGTTGTGTGTCATTATTGTGTGTTGGCATGTAGATGTGTATTAGTAGCTATGGCTGGAGCGGGTGGTTTGCGATTTTGATGATTTGGAGGTATGGTGATACTAGTGTTGGGGTAGGTATTTTTATTATGTTGTTTGGATATGCATAATCTTTATTTATAAGCATTAGTAGACCACTTCTTACTGGGGTATGCAATATTCTTTGTTACATGCATTTGATTACGGAGCGTGTGTTATTGGAAAAATAGTCTGAAGTCGGAGAATTGATGTTGTATATATTTAGTAGATTTAGTGGCAGTAAATTTGGTTTCTTGGATGGCAATGATCGCTGGTTTGTTTGGGGTTTTTAGGATTAGTTTTGGAGATTGATAGGGTTGTATTTAGTGCTGAGGCATTCCATGTGATAATGTGCGTTTTGTAGTTTAAATTTATTCGATTAAGTGGGATCTGTGTTTTAGGTTCAGATTTGGGTTGTGGAGAGGGGTGGATGTATTCGTTTATTCGTTCTTTACATTTTAGTGATTCAAGAAGGAGGTTCGGGGGGAGGTATAGGAATTTGTCTTTTAAGTGCGGGTAGGTTTATTGTATCAATGTTTTGTTGTATGAAATCATATATTTCTGTGTGTATGGATGTCTTGGGGTTGGTGATGTTTGTGTTTGTGTTTATAAACTTTGTTTAAAGGTGTTGTGTTTCAATGTGTCTTTTTGGGGGGATTGGGTAGAAAGGCCATTTTTTGAGTAGTAATATGGTCCAGTCTGGGTATGAAATTTGTATTAGGGAGTGATTGCATGAGTCTATTCTAGGACTGATTGTAGTAATGAGTGCATATATTAGCCTCGGTGGTGGGTGGTGTTGATTGTACTGAATATATTTTGATAGATGTGGATAGTCTGCATGGCTTTGTGTTTTTTTGGGTGTAGTTGGCTGGTAATAGGTGCAAATGTCTTTGCTAGGTGTTGATATTCTAGGTGGAATTTGATTGTGCTAGGTATAAAGTATGTTTTAACTCGTCTTTTGTGTATAGGTGGGTGTTTTAGAAGTAGGTGTGGCATGGAACCGGGGTTGGTTTCGATGTCCCCACAAAGTAGGAGGAGGTTTAGATATTCTATGTTGGATATGTTTTTTCAAATTTTCTTTTATTGTTATTATTAATTTTTCTAATTTGTTTGTTGGTTTGTTGTTGTTTTTGTTTTTAATCTTTAATTTAGTTTTTAGTGTCTCTCTTCTTCTTCTTTTATTTTTGTTGATGGTTTGTTTTAAAGAAGTTATTGTTACAAGTTTTGTATTTGTATAGCTTTTCTATGCTTATTTTCGTTATTATTATTATTTATAATTTATTTATTATTTTTCTTTTTTCTTTTTTTACTTTTAGATGGCAATAAGGTTTAGGTAGTTTTTATTGTTTTGCGGGCGAGGCTGGTAGTTTGGGCACAGTTGTCTTGTTGGTTTGTATTTATGTTTATACTATTTAGAATTAGGAGAATGGGGCTATTGTTTGAAAGATAGTAGGTGGGTAATGTACTTGAATATCTTTAATTAATTTGGTATTAGATATATATGTTATTATGTTCTTATTATGGTTGTGGGTTTTTGTTTTGTAGATTTCATTAGTATAATGATGCGGTAAGGAGGTCTTGATTTTTTGTGGGGGTGTTTATATTGATTTGTCCTTAAGGAATTAGTTTTTTTTTTTCTTTTTCTTCTTTTAAAAAAATATGTTTTTATGTATTTTATTATTGTTATATTTGTAAATTATTTTTACATTTCCGTAGTTTTTCAAACTTGTCATTATGATAAATTTTTAGTATGTTTTTATTTTTATAATTATTTATATTTTTTTATTATTATTTTTTTTTTTAAAGAAAAATTTTTATTTGTTTGTTTTTCTTTCTTCTTTTTTTTGTTTGTGAGTATAGAAGTATACTGTAGAAATATGAAGTATACTATTTTCTTTAGGTTGTACCATTTTGCTGCTTCTTTTGTCAAAGCTAGTTTGACATCTCAACATCCTTTTTTATGGCTGAGCTTGATGTCGTAGTGCATTCTATTAGCTGCATAGTTTGCGTGACGGTTGCTTTGAGGGTTTCAAGCTGGTTTGTGAGGGTTTAGGAGTGATTTGTTAGTAGTTTTTATTACTAGTTGTTTCTTTCAATGACCATTTCTTCCGTCATAGAACACATCATTTGCACAACCTCTTCAATCATATATTTTTTCATTGTTTTTAACTCCTCATGAATGACGCCCATTCTTTTTCGCAATGGCCTCTTCTACCATTTTGTTGATATCTCCCTTCTTGAGATTATGGTTGGGGGCGTTTTCGAGTGCTTCTACAATGTTAGCTAGGGCACTGGTGACATCGTTGAAACCAAGGCGGATTAATTCATCAGCTGATAGAGCATTAGCGCCCTTCATGTTGCGGGATGGGCGACAAACTCTACGTATTTTCCCAGGATTTTGGCATTTTTCCCTAGGAATTTCTTGTAGACTTGGATGTTGCAAGATTCAACGTGTTTACCATTTTCTTCCTGTAAAGTAAAAATCCACTATGTTATTATGCTCCATGTGAGCTGTGATGTTTGATTTAGTTTCTTCAAGAGACTTTATTTTATTGAGATTCCTAGCTATAAGTATGAACGCATCTTTCCTAGCCTTGTAATCTTCAGTGATCTTATCCTTACAAGCTTGTGCTCCTACTAGAACTTCATTCATAATGATTATTTTATCTTGGAAGAGATTCTTAGCCTGTTCAGGAGAAGAGGTCATTATCCAAGCAAATTTGTCATCAAACATTTCATAACACTCCTTATCGATCAAGCTTTTGCTCTTAACTTTGATGGACTATATGTTTTTGGGGAACAATGCATCATACGACTTGCTAATCTTCCCCCTTTTAGCGTTACTATGTTCTAGTTTAAGGATGAATGGGCGTACACTTTGCAGTATTGCTATTCCATCCACAAGCGGATATCTAAGATGTAGCTTTACAACCCCAACCCACTTTTTACCCCATATGTGAGATTGGTTCACCCATATTTTCTCCCAAGAGGATGTTTATTTTGTCCAGTCTCACTCTAACAAGACTAACGTTATTCTCCCAATTTAAGACTTCTACTCAATGTAAAAAAAGATAGCTATTTAGTAATCTTTGAAAAAACCAACGTCATCAACTTCAATACTAGCAGGGACATCCGTGATGTTGAAGTGTTGACCTCCACCTTCCACAGAGGAAGGCCACTCTTCCTAAATCACGAAAGGAAAGCTTGGAATAACAGTCTAATATTCAATAGCTTCTTCTTTAGACATACAATTTTT
>CAXARX010000147.1:0-13712 GCA_963971425.1 Bryoerythrophyllum caledonicum | reverse complement strand
TGTAGCACTATTTTGAAGTGCAATTAGTTATAGGCGGCATAATCATATTAGAATAGTTAGCTAGTATTAGAATAGCAATTAGAAGTACTTCGTAGTGGTTTAGGGGTTTTTTAAAGCATGGCAACCATACATAGCGGTGGTGGAGGTGGTGGAGGTGGTGGAGACGGTGGAGGGAGGAGGAATTTAAATCCGCCAGATTTGGGCGCGGGTCCCTCAAAAAGAGCCAAGAAGGCTGCAGATTTGGAGCTAGAAATTTACGGAGACCTTAATCTCTTGGCGTACTTCGGATGGGAAAATCTACCGGAGCCATGGACATGTCAGCAGGCGTATGAGCACATTGGTTTTGCTCACCTCGACCGATGGTATACTCCGGAAGTTCACGAGGATCATTGCCGAACAAAGCAATTGACGTATGCCAACATTACTTCCGTAGAGATAAAATGGAGGTTTTTGGAGATTTTACGAGCCATCTCCCACGAAACACGTTGGCCAAAGAATACCATTCCTAGAAGAATAGCTGCAATGGTATACGCGGAGTGTGTGTTGCACAAGCGGGTTGATTGGTCGACGCTTAATCAAGCTTTGGACCTCCCTGGCAATGTTGGAAAGCATTTAGGCGACGCACTTACATCGAGGTTGCCTATACTATCAATTCCTAGAAATCCCGTGCCGGAGTGGTTTAGCAAAAAGAGTAGTTTGGTTGATCCACCAGGCCAACAGTTGCCAGCGGATCGAGCGATACCAAAGCCCCGCAATCGAAGGAATAATATTGTGCCGGCTGGTGAAGCGCCTCGTGATGGTGGGTCCCAACAAGGCCCCCAGAATGTGGCCCTCGTTCAACATCCTTCGGAAGTCGCCCTCGTCCAACAAGATGTGGATCAACAAATCGTTGACGAGATATGGAATCAATGTAGTCCGAGATTGGGGGATCTTAATATCGGGGATGTGACGGCAGAACAACACGATCAGTTACGCGGGGAGTATGATGCGTACAAGGCTGAAGCTGAAGAACGTGCGAAAAAAGCAGCTCGTAAAACCGAATGTTTGGAAGCGGAGAAGAACGAGATGGTTGCTAGCATGGCCCAATTGCGGATTGAATTAGAAGAAGCCCGCAATTGTAATACGAAATATGAAGCAAGTATTTCTGCAATGCAAAGCGACATACTCCAACTCCATACCGATAGGGAAACCATGATGTTGGGCACGGTGTTGGCGGCATCACGTGCGAGACAATGTGAGGCTGAGATAGCAGAGATTGTTGAAGAGTGAACATCTAACCACAAGTTGAGAGCTTTCTTACTTACATCTTGGCCGACGTTGGAAAAAATGTATCCAAGTAGATGGGATGACATGGACCCAGCAGTGACTACTGCCAATGGTAGCATTGACTGGGCGCGCATTCAAGAAGAAGATCACCGTTTTGATATCCATGAGAAGGGTAGAGATGGGCAACATAAAATATGGGCAAATGCGGGGACAATGACCACAGAGGGTCAAACTTGTCCCATTTGTCAATATCCATGGGGCCCGGAAGGGTGTTATACGCTCGGAGCATGTGGACATTCATTCCATCTACAATGTCTCATTGAGCATATGATCCAAAGTCGCTCATGCATCATCTGTCATTCGCCGTATCATGCCCGTCTATATTTGCAATTTGGCTTGAGAGATTTCATGCCGACACATTGGGAGTATCGTCAAGAATACTTTCCAAATTTTGACGTAGGCACTGATGAAGGGAAACCTGTGAAATGGAATTGGAGATTCAACGTATCACATGCAGAGCTGGTTGCAGCAAACGAGGCATATGGCACCTTAAAAGATCCAACAAACATATTGCGGGCGACGGAGGGTTTGTATCCTAACCAACCACCAGATTACGGTCTGAAGATGTTTTTCTACAATGTAATGGGGTGGCATTTTGATCGTGAGACACAGACAATATTGCATGGCCTTGGGCCTGCACCACATTACAACTCATCTGGAGTGCTGGCGATCACTGGTGCGGAATTCAGGCATATGTATCGCGCGGTGGAAGAAGTCTCAGAACTACGCAATGCAACGGTGGACTTGGTTGCGGAAAGAACGTATCATCAACCTCGGCTACATAGTTTGGCCCTTGACTTTATCTTGAACGATGTTTCCCCAGAAGTCAAGGCTATCCTCGATGGTCTACGGAATAGACAGAGACCGGGAACAGAGGTGCTGCGAGCTTCTTATAGACCTCAAACGCGCCGTAATGATGGTGCCTCATCGTCGCGCTAAGGATATAGAAGATAAATAGTGCGTACTAATTCAGCGTATTTTTTTCTTTAGGCAGATATCAAATAGTTTAGGTTCCTAGAATCGCAAAATCTATTAAATATTTAGTACAAAAGAGAGATGTAATGTACACGTGTACAAATTCCTTTTTCATTTTGATAAAACAAATTTAGAAAACTTCCATCTACCGGAAGCACATTTTCCAATTCTCCCTACATGTTCTTCTAGAAACTTTCTAATTTCTTCTAGATGGACCTTTGTAAAAAAAGAATATTGATGTGCAAGTTGCAAATCAAAATCAGATTTTCTTGTACTATTTATCCGCTTATTCTTTTAAAAAAATCCGGGAAAGTAAGACTTGAAATGGATGTAAAATAATTCCAATAAAGATAGTATTTGTTGTTTAGGGCAGACAATTCTTAGAATATTTCATCGTTTTTTCGTCATCTTTGTTCGGCTTGGATTCCTCTCCCTATAAGTTAGGTTTAATGTTTAACATTCAAGTAAGACTTTTCTATGTAACATCGTTATCATCATTGCCAAGGTGTTGTAACGAATTAGATGAGGTAAAGAAAAGGCAACGCATATCACAGAAATTGGTAGAAGCAGTGGAGGGCTGGCAAATTACAAATTCAGATATACCATTTTTAGGAAATGAAACCCTACTATTAATTCCCTAGTTTACAATGTGGGCCATTTTCTCTAATTCCATGACTTCACATGAAATGCTCTTCTTTTGTATAGACAATAAATGATTTTTGATGTTGGAAATGACACACCTGAAAATGTATCGTTGCAAATGAAGAACTTCATTGAAATAGAATGAGAAGGAATTTAAAAAATTTGAAATGGGAACCTTGTTCCTTTGGTTCCCTCTCATTCTATTTTAATTGAATGCTTTAGTCATAAATCTCCTCCTCCTTCTCATTCTAATTTAGTTTAGATAGTCATCTGCGATTAACCCTCTTCCATTCCCTCCCCTTCTAATTTTATTTAGATATTATTCATTATTGTCCCTTGGTCCTTTGTTCCATGTTCATTCTCTTTCCAATTTAATTGGGATCTATTACCCCTAACGGCAAGATTCCTTACATGGCCCGTCCTGCCATCTTTGACAAGGGCGGGTCACTCATGACCAAAATAATACCCCAACCCGCTCAAAGACTAGTTCAATCAACCACTCCCATAAGGAGACATTAAAATCATATTTAAAGAGAAATTTTGGATTCATAATCGTAAGGTCTTGAAATATACTACTGTATGAATCCAAAACCTAAACCGCGGCACCCTAAACCCAAGTAAACAATTATATTGATATCCATTCTTTGTGTTTTCCATATGTTTCACAAAATACTTACTTTTAAGACTTATTTTATACACTTTCTGTATGTTTACCATATGTTTTCTTTTTTATTTCTAGACATTGTAACACACGATAAGGTACCTAGTACAGTCAGACCTCGATAAGGGTTACCTCGAAAAGTGTTAACACTCTATATTTGTTATGGAGATTTCCGATCCCTTCAAATTAATACTAGTAAGTGTTATGTGTTAAGTGTTACACATAAACAAGAGATTATTCAATATCGTGAGACTGTTAGCTACTGGTGGAAAGATTACCAATAGAGCATTAACTGGCAACTGCGTGGGCCATTGCACACTTTCAAGTAAACGTGATTGAGATTAATATTGGAATAACAATAGTGCAAAAAAAACACTTCAGTTGACTTGATGTTGGGCACCTCGGTGATTCCAAGCTCTTACAAGAGTCTTAATTCCCTGAAGTGGAGGAAGCCAAATTTCAAAAGGTTTACGACAATGCACGAAAATAATGTAGTTCTATTTGATGACCTTGTGGTGGCTACTGCAAAGAGATTTTGCACATTACTTCCAGGAGGTGCTAACGAGAAAGAGCTTCTATTTTCTCATGGATGGGTGCGAATTTCAAGAAGAGATATGATATCAAGGGCTATACCCGTCATGGTGAAAACGCGCTCAGGGGACATTTATGTAGAGGTTTTAAAAAAAAAGAATACATCAAAACACTTGGTATCTCAGTATAGGCACTTTCTAAACCCGGAAAATATATGTATACAATGCCATGCTAAAAAAAACATGGACGACAACAGAAAAAAATATAACAATTTATGTTATATTTTCAGAGGAGGACTAGCAGTTGGCGCTTGCTTTGCAACGCATTAGTTCAACCATTTTAGTGTAGTTTTAAAATCACAAAATATAAAAAAGAAAGGTAACAACAATCTACATAAAATATAAATATATCTTTGAAACCCATGCATGAATTTTTATAATATATATATAAAAGAATACAGGATGAAGAACACGTCAAGTGGATGAACACGTAGATGAAAATGGAGCGTCAAATGAATGAACGCTACAAAACAATTCCACAATTTCTTTGCATGTGCCCTTTGGAGGAATCCATTGAATGTGCCCTTTGGAGGAATCCATTGAATGTGCCCTTTGAAGGAATCATTTGAATGTACCTTTTAGAGGAATCCTTTGAATGTGTCCTTTCATTAGGATTTGGATTTGATATAATCCAAAATTTAAAGTTTTTATCCACATACATTTGTTTAACTCAAGATTGCTCATGACCCATCGGTTAGGACGGGGTTCCACTAGTAATAGAATAGAATAGTAAACAATTAATTCAGTATTAGATTTTTTGCATTTTAACATGGCATTTAAAAAAATGTTATGAATGTCAAATGTGTAATCAAGAGTTTCAATCTTATTTTGAATAAGCACAAATTGCAACACACAAATGCAAATTTTACACACCCACAAACTCAACTTGCAATTACAATCTCAAATTCACACACCCACAAACTCAATTTGCAATTACAGTCTCAAAACTTGCAATCTCACCTCAATACTTGTAATTTCAATCTCCACAACTCGAATATGTAATTTTGCAACTCCAACTTTGTATGCCAACCTCGAAGCTCACAACTCCAACTTCACAACTTTTTCACTCGAAGTTTACAACTCATAACTTACAATTCAATCTTTTAGAGCTTAACTCAAAAAAAAAATTGAACGTCCAATTTCTAATCAAAAGCACAGATTGCAACACACAAATGCATATTTGTCACACCCAAAAACTCAAGCTAATGCTTTGCAGCGCAATAGTCCGGGAATTCTCATGTAGTTTTTATATGACAAACTATAATTTAAAAAAGGTAACATGATTTACTGCGTGGTTGGCTGCACCGTACCCATAGTTTTCTCCAAGGTTGACAACGCGATTGATCGGTCCGTGGTTCACTGCGCGGATTATGATTTTAGTAGTATGATGGTATGTGCCCAGAAAGATAAAGTACTTTTGTTGGTTAATATTTTTTCTAGACAACAAGTGCCTAATGGAGGTTCAAGATTGAGGGTGACACGAATAGATGAATAATGAATCAAAGTTTCGTAATTACATCCATTATTTCTATAAATGTTATGTATTTACCTTTTAAATTCTGCTAAGTGGATTTTTTTAATAAGTTTTACAAATCATCGACATCACAACTTATAAGTGTTATGAGTTACCGGTGCCTAATAGGAATTTACACTACGGTGAGGAACTCCACCGCCCGGTAAGAAGTCTCAGCCAAAATTATTAGTATAAATCTTTAGGACATTGTTTGTTAATGTGGACAAGAATTGACCCAACTAATAGAAATGAAATGATATTCGCACATTAGACGAGTGTGTAAAAGAAATTTAAAAAGATGTCAATATGAAAATAAAACTAAAGAATAGATATATCTCGACAAAGATTGATGTCCAAATATAAGGTCAAACTAGGACAAAAATATTCTAAATAAATTATGTGTCATAAATATAAATTGTTTTTTAAATTTCCTTCCCGCTTTTTGCCATGTCATCTTGTCTTTTCCTTCTAATTTCTTCAATGCACCAACCCTTAGTAGATGAAAAATCATTTTCCAGAATAGTTTTTGATTTCTTTGAACAAAGGATGGATATCTCCCATCTACTTAATGTTGTAAGGTCCAACATGCATTTTTGTCCGCAATCACCTTTCAAAATCTATACCATTTATATCAAGTGTAAAAATGTAGAAAAAGTTGTTGGAAAAAATGTTTCTACTTGTCTAGTTTGTGTGGTAAAAAGCTCACATGGTTTCAACATACAATGCAAGATTGAGAGCCACTTATTACACCGGGTTAACTCTACTTCTTGTATAGAAAACATAATCTAGCATAGAGTTTTTGGGCTACTATCAACTTTGAAAATCTAAGAAAGAGTAACAAGTAGTAAACTCCTCCTCTAAACACAAACCCCACAATCATGTCATTACAATTAAAGTACAATTGAAAGTCAATAGCAAAAAAAATTTGCACAGTATGCAGAACTCCATTCCACTAAAATGCACGTAACTCACTGAATGCTAATCACACTAACTTTAAATTTGTACTACACAAACTAGAAAAAAATGCGCAACTTACCCAACAATTCTTTTAAAAGATAGACACTCGTGGAAGAAAAAGAATGAACTTGAACTTATGTAAAATTCAGCAAATTTGTAGAGAGGAAGTATATTTTAAGCAAATTGTTCTCGTCAAGTGGTTTGGTTTATTGTCCGGGGGTTGAGGTCGCAGAAGAAACTAATCCAGAGCAGAGGAACTCTTCAATACAGTGTCGCCA
The DNA here is from genome assembly GCA_963971425.1 of Bryoerythrophyllum caledonicum. Lineage (NCBI taxonomy): Eukaryota > Viridiplantae > Streptophyta > Bryopsida > Pottiales > Pottiaceae > Bryoerythrophyllum > Bryoerythrophyllum caledonicum. Next base: position 6,770 of record CAXARX010000147.1, on the reverse strand, counting down.
CATAGGCATCCATGTCATATTTTCATCCACGCTTGAAGTTCTTCACCGGTCAAGTCGTAGCCATAGTGTAAACTCAATCCAATGAAGAACAATTTGTACTCCGATCTTATTGCTCCATTTCCCTTGAATTCTTCGCCGGTGGAGTTCTCCACCATAGTGTACAGTGGGGTCCAAAAATAATTCGAATTTTTTGCTTATGTATGTTTCCACACTACACTGCTGCCAACTTTGGCGCCCTCCTCAGGGCTAAAAATTTGTCAATTTACCATGAAATTTTTGGCACAAGATAATTTCTATGTTAAAAAAATGTGTGCCAAATTTCAAGTCTAGATGATGAATACAAAAAAAGATATTCAAAATCTACCAAGATGTGTAGTTGTGAGCCATTCACAGCTGCCAACTTTGACATCCTCCCCAGGGCTGATTATTTGTTAACCCCTAAAGGACCAAGTGTCCAAATTTGGCTTTTTGAAAAATCGGTCAGGTTCCTATGGTGTCAATTTCCAACATTCCACTTTGAAATTTTTACTATAGAAAGACATTACCAAGAGCTCAGTGGGAAAACAATTTTTTCCTAAATTGAACATTTGATGAAAAAGTTATAGGGTATTGAATTTTAAATGGGGAGGGCGGGCACCTCGGGCACCTCCAAAAACTTTTGATATGATACTCTATTGAAAGTGAGATTTTCAGTACTCGCAAGTAATATTATTTCCCTTCATGTTGTCAAAAAAAAATTCTTGTCTTTAGTGAAAAATAGCATACCAACCCAAGTCAAACATTTTCACACATTGTCACTCATTGTCGGGCAAGGTACCAAAAAAACTTCTTCTTTTCCACATAAAACCTAGAGATCTTCATATTTTTCACTTTTTATTTTTTCCACAACAATACGTAATGTAAAGCTTCTTATTGACCATTCGGATTATCAATCGAAAACACATTAAGTTCAAAAAAAATTAAAGTGTGATTTAACAAATTTCGAGCCTCCACTCCTTGCACACTTGTTTTGAATATGCTACACCGTGTCTCTACCTCTAAAAATTGGTGTGTAAGGAGCTAACATCATGCTTAACAAGATGGTAATAGATGTAGACCTTGTGTAGTGAAGTTTTTTGACACTAACTGAAGTCAAAGTCTGCTGATCCACTAAACGCAGGGAAGAAAATGAACCATTTGCTTGACTTCAAACACTATAATCTTTCAATCCGTGCGGTCAAAGTTTATGAAATTTTGAGCATGTATTACTTAATAAGCCTTTATTGAGATCCTACGGTCAGAACTAAAAATCAAAGTTTTTGTTACCTTCTTAATTCATTGCACTAGAATCCATTAATTTTGAAGTGTTTTTGGTGTAAAACTGTCTTGGTACCTTAGGGGTTAATTTACCTTGAAATTTTTGGCACAAGATCATCTCTATGTTTATAATAAGTGTGCCAAATTCCAAGGCCACATGAAGAATACAAAAAAGGATACGCAAAATTTTTAGAGGCGCGCGGACAAGTAACTGAGTGGACGAGGAATCTGCGTCGGACTGGTCGCGGATGAAACGCGGACTGCCCGCGGACATGGCGCGGACTGCCCGCAGACAGGGCGCGCACAGGGAGCGGACTGCCCGCGGACAGAGCGCGGACGAGACGCGGACTGCCCGCGGACAGTTTAGACCCTACGGCCGCGGACAGGCCCGGACATGGGTGGACATGGTCGGGCAGAGTGCTATAAAGGGGGAGGGAGAAAATTTTGCAGGCACACTTTTCCACGAATCCTGGGCACCCTGACGCACTTGCCTCCACGTTGACGGCGGTGTGCGGGGTTTCCAGGTGGGTCCGTGGTCCTCTTGAGGACGGAGATTACCCGAAAGGGGATTTTTAGTCCTCAGATACATCAGCACAGGTACAGAATATTTTGAAGTTGTCAGAGATTTGACAAAGCCGAGTATTTAATACTTTTTTTCCATCTCTTAACAGCACTATTTCGAAGTGCTTGCATGGGATTTATTGTAGCACTATTTTGAAGTGCAATTAGTTATAGGCGGCATAATCATATTAGAATAGTTAGCTAGTATTAGAAAAGCAATTAGAAGTATTTCGTAGTGGTTTAGGTTTGTTTGAAACATTTTCACCATGCATAGCGGTGGTGGAGGTGGTGGAGATGGTGGGGGGAGGAAGAATTTAAATGTGCCACGTTTGGGCCAGGGTTGTCTATTGTGTCGTGACGGGGACAATTTCCGTCACAATGTCACGATGTCACGACACAATGACGGCATGACATTGTGACGGATCGTGACTTTACTGTGACGGAGCCATTTTGATGGCAGAAAACACAATTTTCACATTTACCTCTGGAGAGACACGTTGGATTCAGAAAGGAATCTGCATGCCACATGTGCTGACATGTCATCAACTGCGGTAAATTCATGGACGCGGTAATTTTCAGCTTGGGTCGAAGGAGTGTCCGCGCCAATCCGCGCCTCACTCTGTCATCGAAGGCTGTCCGCGGCCAGTCCCCGCCGCAGTCCGCGGGCAGTTCGAACCACTGTCGCTTGTAGTCCGCGGGCAGCCCGCGGCAGTCCGCGCGCTGTCTGCGGCAGTCCGTGGCAGTCCGCGGGCTGTCTCGGGCTGTCCGGGGTTGTCCGCAGCTACGTCCGCTGCCAGTCCGCGCCCCAACCGCGCCTGTTCCATTTGAATTTCAGTATAAAATAGTGCCGTTCCAAGGCAATGGTGCTTAATCCTGCATAGTGGCTTTCAAGACCTTGGATTCTTTGTACAAGAATGCATTGCTCGAAATCCCATTGCTGAGGAGGGAATTGCAGACACGTCGTGGCTCTGAGTTCAGTGCGACGCCATGCCGCGTCGGAATTCTGTATGGGATCTATGGTACGAAGACATGGGCAACGCTCCTTCAAGAGCAGCACGACAAGTGAAGTGTCGGTTTTGTTCTCACTCTATGGTTTATAGAGCCGATAGGATGTTGTCGCACATGGGGTACCGTCATCCTAGTAATCTAGGTCGTGACGTCCAATTGTGTAGGATGGTGCCTCCACATGTGCGTTTGTTGTTTCAAAGTTGTGATGGGATTGTTCCTAATCGTCCTGATGCTGCCAACGATGTACCATGTTCCCAACAACGTGTTGATGACGAAAATGGGATTGGAGTGGAACACTTATTGACACAATCCGTGGTGGACGACCTGGAGCAGATTCAAAACTCCCAAACAAGTCGTGGCGTGGAATCCGTACACTTAGATAGGGAACCTCGAGAGCTACGTCAAGCGACTTTGCCTGAGGGCTTCAACATTTCCAAAAGGCAACTCTTGGACAAGGCTTGGTCTAGTGCTTTCTATGAAGCAAACATTCCATTCAATATCATTAGGCACCCTGCTTTTGTAAAAGCGGTTCAGGAAACTGCACGCGCACGAATGCCCGCCTACCATCCACCGACCTACAATGCCGTACGTACAAAGTTGTTGACAAACAAAAAAGTTGATGTACAAACGGCTGTCAATGTAGCCATGGGTAATACTATATCAAAGTATGGCGTTACAATATGTAGTGATGGCTGGGACAATGTTCAGAACCGACCTTTGCTAAATGTTGTTCAGTCATGCACAAAAGGGGATGTTTTCATAGGCACCATCGATACATCGGGAAATTATAAAGACCACTTTTATGTTGCTTCTCAAATCCGACCGTTTCTGCAAATGGTTGGACATGCAAATGTTGTCCAAGTATGCACGGACAATGCTCCAGTCATGGCGGCCGCATGTCGTGACATCATGCAAGAAATTCCACATCTCTATGTTCAAGGATGCGCTGCCCATTGCTTGGACCTTTTACTGGAAGATTGGGGCAAAGAAGCGTGGGTACAAAGGATTGTTAAGAAGGCAAGGGTTGTTTGTTTATTCATCAAGAACCACCATGCCCCACAAGCAATCTTTCGAAGGTTATCACCCAATCTTTCTATTCGTTTGCCCAATGAGACACGGTTTGCAACAAACTCTCTCACGATACAACGCCTCCTCCAAGTTCGCCAGGCATTGGAGCGAATGGTGGTTGATGAAGACTGGCATGCTTTTCTAGCGGTATTGCGGACTCAAAATACAAGGGCACATGCAAAAGGCCTTTATGCACGACGCGTTACACGCTCGGATGGATTTTGGGATGTTTGTGTGAATTTTGAGTACATGGTGTTGCCGGTGGTACGTGCTCTTCGTGTGTTTGACGGCAATGCTCCCGCTATGTGTCATGCATGGAAGGTCATGCATGAATTGGGGATCCATGTTCAAGGATTTCGCAATGCCCCGTTCTGCTTGGAACAAGATTTGGCAACAAGGGCATTAGATGCCTTTAATGCAAGGTGGAGGCTCATGATTACTGACCTTCATTGGGCGGGGGCTATGTTGAATCCTTCTTTGCGTGAATGGGCCCCGTTACACGAGCACGAGCTTGCGAGACCAATCTTGAATGGTGTTCTTCGGAACCTAGTTACGAGGGAGGATGATCTAGGTTTGGTCCTCAATCAGTACCAAGATTTCATTGAGAACAGAGGGACATTTGCAGATTCCATGCAACCTAATGTCTTGAATGTACCGCCCCATGAATGGTGGGATGCCATGGGAGGCGGGGCAAAGCAATTGCAGATTATAGCAAGACGCATCCTTGCTCAAGTATGTTCTACTTCGGCATGCGAACGCAATTGGAGCATGTACTCTTATGTTCACAACAAATCCCGCAATCGCCTACAACATAGTCGGGCGGAGGACCTCGTTTACATTTACACCAATTCTAGGCTCCTTAGGCATCGAAGAGGAACGAGGGTTGCTCAATGGTTTGGGTTGAATGGCGTGCATTCCGATGATGAAAGCAATGGGGACGATTCTGATGATGCCAATGATGATGGCCATCATGTCGATCATGATGGACTTGGTGATTTTGACATGGACGTTGGTACTTTTGATTCGGACAATGAAGATTCATATGGTGACGGTGGTGAGCGTCATCGTGATGGGGATAACTGTTCGGATTATGACGGTCTTCACTTTGATGGTGATCGTAGAACTGGAAATATTGGTGTTTTTGAGTTTATCGAAGGTGAAGAACCACAACATGTTCAATTGCCATCTAACCTTCGCGGGGATGATGATGGGCCGTCATTTGGACAACTTTGTGCAGGACAAGGACTCTGGCGTGAACAGGAAGGGGGCGTTCACCACCAAGCCGTCCACGCAAACGTTGACTTGCCATCCCAGCCGAAAGTGATTCATTATCATTTGGTGGGGAAAGGCAACATATCCGGGATCACAGGGATGAGGAGGCCACTACACCGGCGTGTGATACGTCTCTTGTGCCATCAAGGGTGGCTTGCAATGGCAATTCCAATCTGCCATGTACTACGACTTCAAATGTTCAAGGGTTATCCACCCTATTGAAGAGGTTGTAGTGAATGTGTCAACCACGGAGGTTGATGTACCTCCCCAAATTGGAATACAAAATCGGCGGATCACCCGTAGTCATGTAGTTGCGGGAAGATTCGGTGGAGCGACCACACGGGGGGTCGGTGCTTCATTGGTAGCACTTCAAAACAATCGTCCAAACATTGGACAAGGACGAAATTGTCGGCAATTCATTTGGTCGAATACTGTTCATAGTCCAACCGTTCGAAGGCAACCTCTCACTCCAGCAAGTGAGCGAGGTCATTCTATACGCAGAGGTGGAAGGGTTCTTGTAACAAGTGGAAGAGGGATAGTTTCGTCCTTAGATGTAGACATCAATGCAATTGTTGATGTAGGTACAACACTTCCACATTGCGGGGAGGCTTCTACAAGCACCGCAAGTGCTAGTGGTCGACGAAGGACTACACGAGGAAGGAAGAGACGTCGAAGGAATCAAGGAATACTAATGCCATTTGTCGGTGAAGCTTACGACCCATCTGACGGAAGACCCAATATGGATGACAATGGAATACGTGACATCGGCGGCTCTCGTCCAACAAGGAGGTTGGTTATTGGTCGAGACGATAACTTGCAATTGAGAAGTGCTACTCCACAGTCCGACGATGAAGAGCACAGATGAATCTGATGTGGATCCACGGTGCATAGAAGAGAATGACCCAACAGTTCGAGTGCGATCTTGAGTGTATGACTATTAAGTTTCCCATTATGCATACTACGAGGTCTATTGATATTCTTTGTGTATGTTATCCATATGTTTCATAATATACTCTTACTTTTTAATGTCATTATTATTTCAAGACATTCATCTCGCACAATAAGGTACCCAGTAAATTGAATGCGAAAAATATTTAGGAGTTAGCGGACATGGAGTGAAGTGCCCGCAGATTTTGCATCGGACTGGCGCGGACAGGTCGCGGAATGCCCGCGGACTGCCCGCGGAATGGTGGCGGATTGGACGCGGACTCCCCGCGGACCTCTTGCGGACAGGGAGCGGACTGCCCGCGGACTGCCGCGGACAGGGCGCGGACGAGGCGCGGACAGGGAGCGGACCGCCCGCGGACTGCCCGCAGACTGCCCGCGGACAGGGCGCGGACGAGGCGTGACAGGACGCGGACGAGACGCGGACAGGGCACGGACAGGTGCGACCCTACGGCCGCGGACAAGCGCGGACATGGGCGAACAAGGGCGGACAGGGGGGTATAAAAGGGGAGGGAGGAAATGTTTTTTGCACACCTTCCCGCGAATCTGGACGCCCTGACGCAATTGCCTCCACGTTGACGGCGGTGTGCGGGGTTTTCAGCGTGGGAAAGTGGTCCTTT
>CAXARX010000146.1:0-10948 GCA_963971425.1 Bryoerythrophyllum caledonicum | reverse complement strand
GCCCGGCCCTTAGAGGTACGCGCCCGGTCTTAAATCGTACGCGCCCGGCCCTAATTGGAACGCGCCCGGCCCTTCATGAACGCGCCCGGTCCAGATTGGTACGCGCCCGGCCCCAAATGCTGCGCGCGCGGTCCGAAGGCACGCGCCCGCCCCTTGATGTGACGTGGAAAGCCGTCTGACGTGTCGTGCACACGTGTTTTACCAGGGGGTAAGTTGAAATTTTGATTTAGGGTTCGTAATTTTTTTTTACACGCAACTGTCCGCCAAAAAGTGTTGTCCGTCCTGTCCGTCCGTCCTACTGTCCGTCCGTCCGCTGTCTTTGGGCCCCTGTCCGTCTATGTAGACAACCCTGATGCGCACCGATACCATTTTGATATTTTGTAGCTGAGCTCAATTAGTGGAGCGGCGTCAATGGCAATGGCTGAAGACAGGGTTGCTGAAGGATTTGAGGTGCCTTTTCATGACCTAACCATGCTGGTTCAAGATTTTTTTATAACCACAATTGCGTCGATTTAATAGGTCTCGGTGCCGAAACAATCATTTTGGAATAAATTGTAATCAGAGATTGTCTTCAATTCATAAGTCGTTCTTGCCTATTTTGGATGTTTGGATATGTTGGTAATGGTCCCTCAGTCAATTGTTCTCGATTGCCTTCTTATACTCGCGGCTCATGTTGTTTTCTCCTTGGATGTTAATAGATTTGATGTTTGAACTCATCGTGTTAGTTTGCAATCTGTGGAATTTTAAGATGTTGACATTGGGGGTCTCGGTGCCGAGACACTCTTTCTCATGAAAACATTTAAAGAACATTAAATTTTGACCCCTAACGAACCATGGGTGACTTGGAAAGACAATAAAGATTTTAGGCACGTTCCTAAAATTACAAGGTGTCTTGGTGCCGAGATCAACCAAATTCTATGAAAAATATGAGGTATCTCGGAGCTAAATATGAGGTATCTCGGTGCCGAGATCACTTTATAATTATGAAATATTTTGTGGTAGGTCCTAGTCATTTGTTGTCACTTTTGATATTTTCAAATTCTTAGAGCTAAATATTAGGTATCTCGGTGCCGAGATCACTATATAACTATGAAATATTCTGTGGTAGGTCCTAGTCATTTGTTGTCACTTTTGATGATTTCAAATTCTTTGAGCTCAATTTGAGGTATCTCGGTGCCGAGATCACTTTATAATTATGAAATATTTTGTGGTAGGTCCTATTAATTTTTTGTCACTTTTGATGATTTCAAATTTCTCGAGCTAAATATGAGGTGTATCGGCGCCGAGACCCTAATTTTTTGTGGAAATTATTGTGCAATGGTCAGTTTGATGAATCACATGATAAATTATACATTTTTCCTTAGAGTTTGTTACGTCCACATGGGAATTAACCTAGGCATTGCATGGATGTCACCAGGGTAAGACATGGGTATCACATATTCAACTCTTGTAACTTACAACAAACCTTGGGGCAAAATAGATTTGGAAAATTCAGCTATATGTAAACCAACGTTACAAGTACCGTAGTATACGGTGATATCTATTTAGTATAAAACGGAGAGTTCGTGGTATTATACAGCGGTATAATACACATATTTGAATTATACCGCCATGGTGATTGCCTTCCACAATAAAAATCAACTAGGCACTGCCGTCCAGAGTATCTCTTAAAAATTCCAGAGAATAATACCAATTGTCATCGAACCTAACAAATCTCGTCCAACGAGTCATATTCTCGTTCAACCTCATCAAGATCAGGATCTTTGTGAACCACACACGTTGCACGAGGGCAGAGCCGGGACTATTAATCATGAATGGAAGTTGCGGACTTCTGCAATCGTGACTAGGTTTATCAGGAAGGTCTTGTACTGTCTCGTTCGGCTGCATTTGGTATTTCTTGGTGATGAACGGAAATCTGATGTTCTTGCGATCGTTTTGGAGTTTGTGACTTCTTTCTTGTGAGTGGAGGTATTAACAAGAGGTGTAGGTATCTTAACGTATTTGTTGTGCTGCGATCACTGTATTGGATCATGAGGACTATAGTTCGCTGAAGAACTTGTACACCAGGGAGCTGTACACCATTCTTAGTTCGGCAGAACTCGTACACCATTAGAGCTTGTACACGAGAACTTGTACACCATTCTTGGTGCAGCAGTATCCGAGGAGACGCACCAGGTTGGGATGCTGACAGGTTGCCCAGGTTGAGCCGCACCAGTTGCCGACAGGTCATTGAAAATAGGTTATCGACTCTCTAGATAGGTTGTGTGAGTAGCACTGTAGATAGGTTGTGTGAGTCGCACTATTGAAGTGTCTCGGTGCCGAGACACTTGTGAGCGAGGTGCCAATTTGCGTGAACTTCAGAGCTGCGGGGCATGTTAACGAGGCGCATGATCTACAGTGTTCACGAGCCTCAAGAGTCTTCTTGCGCCTGATCTTGAGTGTTCACGATGAACAGAGTTCGCGCGCATGAGGAACAGTGGTTGCGCGCCGAATCAACAGCGTTCACGCGCCTGATCAATAGTGAACACGATCCAATCACGTGTGATTTACAGTGTCTTCACGAAGTCCAGGTTACCAATCCGTTTTGCAGATCAGGTTCAAGGCGCAGTTCCGGTCCAGGTTCTTGCGCCTTTTCGTAGATCAGGTTCAAGGCGTAGTTCAGGTTCAGGTTCTAGCTACTTAGCCGCTCCGGCGAGAGATTAATCCGCACAAGGGAGACTACCTGATCTAATCGTTCAGGTACCGGGCTCGGGCGCATGATCAAGAGCGTTCAAGTATCGGTGCGCATAATAATGTACGTCCAGTTAGAAGTGACTCAGTGCCGAGTACCTTGAAATCGAGGTGCCGAGGCTCGTGAGGTCGTCAGCTTTCCGGGGTCAACAGATCTGGTTCAAGGCGTCAGCTATCCAAGGTCATCAGATCTGGTTCAAGATCCAAGTTCAGGCGTCTTTCACGCAGGTCGATTACGTGAGGGTTCTTGAGGATTATTCGTGAGGATTATACCAGGGGCGTGAACCGAGTCGGGGTATTGCCAGTTGCATATATGGATAAAAAGCTCAGTGGATAAAGAGCACATGTTCACTGTCTCGGCGCCAAGTTAGTTGTTTAGGGCGTGTGATGAAGTGACGAGGCGCTGAGTACACGCAGGCGATAAAGAGCAAGGGCGTACTGTCTCGGTGCCGAGACAGTTGTTTAGAGCTCCCCGGCCTCTCCCAGGGTCTTGTCAATTAATGATTAAGCCATGCATGTGTAAGTATATACTCTATTGTACTGTGAAACTGGGAATGGCTCATTAAAGCAGTTATAGTTTCTCTGATGGTACCTTGCTACTCGGATAACTGTAGTAATTCTAGAGCTAATACGTGCACAAACTCCCGACTCGGCTCGCCAGTATTTGTTTTTGATGCTACACCGGTGTAGCATCACACTGCACACAGATCCAAGTGTGGTTTATATTTTGCTCCTCGAAGCAGTTGACCGGGAGATTGAGTGTTTTTTGGGGGGTGACGGTGGGGACAGTTGAGTGTCGCGGGAACATGATGGGGGGCACCACGTGGTGGGACATGAGTCCCTCGGATGGGTGTGCGTTGTTCGGGTTGGCCTGGGTTACAATGACAGTGGGTGGTGGGGGAGCATATGAAAGTGGTCAGCACCAAAAGCAACGATCGATAAAGTCCATACATGGATAAAGAGCACAGTGAATAATGAGTTCATGCGTACCGTCTCGGTGCCGAGATAGTTGTTATGGACGTGTGGTAAAGTGGTCAGGCGCATTAGGTGATAAGAGCACAGGCGAGAAGAGACTGTGTGTACTGTCTCGGTGCCGAGACAGTTGTTTAGGGCGTGGAAAGATAGCTGGTCGGCCTCTCCCACGGTCTTGGATCAGTCGTCAGTTTATGTTCACGGCATTCTTCCCGAGGAACCTTCCTCTAACTTGCACTTTCACTCTCTCTCTTACTTCGAGAGATCTAATATATGCATGATGGACTTTCAGACTCACTTTAAGTGTCGCGGTCGAGTCTAATATTCTAATGATTTTTAATTTTATGTTCTATCAGGAGAGGCAACCAAGTATAAGTCCAATTCCATCGGAGGACATGGAGGATGTTACAGCGCCATCAAGTGCAACGGAGGAGGCTAATGTGACTCATGAGGACATGGAAGATATTACAAACATTGCAGAGGCAACATTTCCTGAGGAGGCGGTAGACTTGGATGCCGTTGAGATTCAGGTCAGAAAAGAACAAAAGCCCGATTCGTTTGGCTTCCTTTCAAGCCTTCATGTTCATCCGTCCCACGCTAGGGTGTTGATCCCATTATGTCGGCTAATTCCTCTTCCACTGGTAAGACCAATTCTTGATCAAGATGTGAAGAAACTTGAGGCAGAATTTGTGAATGGCTATCGTTCTGGAGACCGTCCTCTATATGTATCCATTTATAATGAGATTGGCCAAATTCATGAAGCCTCTTCAGCGGTCTCATCCACTTGGAGTGCCCATTGGAAAGATGCCAGTGAGCGATTTGATGAAGAAGTAAAAAACGATCCTGAACTTTCATGCCTTCATGGTAAAATGCTTTTCATTTGGGAGGGCAATCATCGGTTCACTGCGTGGTGGAGATATATTGAGAAGAATTATTCAGGAGACCGTTATGAATCCAATTTCTATCGGCCTGTTGAGTGCATTTGTATTAATGCTCGAGGGGCTTTGGGTCCCCTTCTCGATGCTATGAATGATGTGAATAGGTGAGTGAACTCTTATTCAATTTAATGATGTGTATTGTTTCTTGTACTTTCATTGTATGATTTGAAAGTATAATTAACTAGTTATATACCTTTATTTGCAGGTCGACGGAGCTTGATCATGTTAAAACTAATTTAATGCACAAGCTGCACCGAATCCAACATTTCGGAGTTTTACCTTTGGTTGATTTCAAGACTCTTATTCCGGACGCGGATTTCAAGACTTGTGAGAAATTCAAAAAGAATTCTCGCACTTGGTACACATTGACCATCAATGTGTTTATATCTTTCCTCTATCGGGTGAGTATATTTGCACTACTATTTATTGATTCATATTACATTTTCAAGATATTTTTTATAACAATCATTTCCTTTGTAGCGAGAGATTGCTTCTGCATCTGATGAGGCTTGCCAAGAATATAAGGCAAACACGTCTATTGAGGAGCAAACTGCTAAAGGGGTTTGGGAAGCAATGGACAAGGCTGCAAAGGCATTTATCAAAAGTATTCGTAGTCATGAGTTTGAAAAGTTGTTGGCAGTGGCAGATCCTAAAAATGGATCAGATTTCCTTAACGAGGTATTGAGTTCTATTCGATCCATATTTTCCAACTTGTATTTATTTTTGAATTGATATCTTATTTTGGTGATATATCTGATTTTATTAGATCACAAGACATTGGAACAATGTTCCAAAGCCGGATATGACCCTCGAAAAATTACAAAAGGTAGCTACTGCAATGGTTGATGCTGAGTTCAAAGGACGTTGGCTCAAATGGTGGAATTCATCCAAGATGACTCGAGAGTCTCTACGGTTTCCAACTGGTGCTGTTAAAGAAACAGTCTTTGATCTATGGCTTATTCGTGCCACATTTTGGGCTCAGGTTAGTTCCATTTATATATTGTTTTGAGTACAATATATTTGGTTTTTCTTACGTCTCTAATAACAACATGATATCAAATTGCCTAAATACAATATATGTTACTGTGTATTATTAGTTGGAGGATGCTGTGGTGCATGAGTTTGAGGATATGTCGCCCGATCTTGGTCCCATTAATTGGGAGGCATCACCTGGAATTATGAGGATTGGTGAATACGTGGAGCGTTGGAGGATTGCAGTTTGGGAGAAGGCTTTCATTCCTTTCTTTAAAGCTGAGACCCCCTTCACAAAATCATCTAAAGTCGTTGATATGGCGACTGGTATTCTAGCTATTAAGCGTGTCTTATTCAGGTAATATTATCAACTTATGAATTTGATTTCACGTTATGTCATTTCATAAGAACTAATATTTTATTTGATTTTTTGTGTAGATATCTACATAGGGAGTTGGTGGCCAAGAAGGCCATACTTCCACAATCTTTACCACCGTTTTTATCAGCTTGGACAGACAAGGCATCTCCACTTTGTATCTACACTCCAATGCAGATTCAAAAGTGGAGTCTTGCTCATTTACAGAATTGAGCATGGTACTTGGATTGTCCACCTGCGTTTTGTCCTGCAGAGGAGGAAGAAGAGAAGGTAGAATTAAAAGCCAAGGTCTCTTCGATTGTACCTGAAGACAATGCAGATGATGTATTGGATGCCCCCGAAGTTGTTGCGGCACTAGTAACAGCTCAGAAAGGGAAGAGAAAAGCAACAACGACAACAAAGGCAACAGATTCAACAACAAAAACAACAACAAAGGCTATAAAGGCAACAAAGTCATCCAAGCCATCCAAGGCATCTGAAGCTTCAAAGGTAACTCAGGCTTCAACTGCGACTATTATTCCTGTGGATGACAGTGGGGTGATTGCCCCACCTAATGTATTGAATTTGGTAAATTCATCAATTCCTTTTCAGGCCGCCAATGCCATCCAAGTTTATCAGAGTAATATTCAGGCCAAGAAAAATGTCAATGCTACGTGTATTGTTTCTTCCTCCATGGTCTCTTCAACAAAAATTCTTGTTGAAAATACTTCAATTTTCACATTGATGGAATCAGGGAGCGATCATCCTCTTATGAAGAAGATGCATGATTTTGTTTCAACGGTATGTAGCTTTATTTATAATCATTTATATTGCTATAACTAATATTGAATTTGTTAAATATTTTTGAAGTGGTTTACTGCCTTCTTGAGAGTGATAATTTTTTGGAGTGGGTAATTAATATTTGTAATATTTTATATTTGTAGGTTGGAAAGGGTCGAGGAACTCAGGTGCGTTCTACATCGTGCCCTCATGATGGATTTGATCTCATCATTATTGACATTCCTGAAGGTTTACCGGTACCGAAGATTTCATCTTTGACGAATGACATTCCGCATTGGAATACGTATAATGTGTCTGAATTGGAAGCCATCTTCAAATTCGCTCATTACTACTTGCAATTTCATGCATCTTTACTTATCTTTATGCCTGAGTCAATGACCATTCGAGCAGACGTACGTACATATGCAAAGACTTATGACTTCAAAATCATCAAAGATTGGTGGGGCATCAATGAGCTCCAATTGACATCTTCAACAAACCAGTCAATCTCGGTGTGTTTCCCTATCTCTACTCCTTTTATTATGTTATTTTCTCACTTATTTATTTTAACAATACTGTTGTTTTTGGGTAGACACGACGTTTTCGCATCCTCCTCCTTATTCATAACTCGCAACCATCAAGTTTTCAGTTCTCCTTTCAACAAGACCAACCACTATTGGATGGCACTACCAACCTTGGCGAGGATGATGTTCTCTTCAACTTTGTATCAGATGCATCACACATCATGAATGGAATTGTTCCTTGGAGAGGAGGCCGGGAGAAAGATCCAATTTTATTGCAACTTCTTATTCAAGCTCTAACCAAGCCAGGTGGTGTCATTCTTGATGCCTATGCTTCTACAGGTAATTTTGATACGTTTTATATTGAAAAAATAGATGATGTAGTGTTTCATTAATATTTTCCTCTTAAATTCAGGTGCCTCGATTCACGCTTGCCGCCGCTCAAGTCGCCATTTGGTTGCTTTTGAGGCGGATCCTGCAATTTTTGAAGCCATCCTTGCACCACTTCGAGACGTGCCTTCATTGGAAGAGACTGTTGTGTCTTTGCAAGCGGATGTTGACTTGGAAGAGGATGACATTCCTGTTCGTCATGTTGCAAAACGAAACCGCTTGAGTAAGTAAGTTGTGAATTATTATTTTCTTGCATTCTTTAAATATTTTAAAGTTGTTTTATTGACATTAATGTTTGATTCATTGTAGATTGATGGCGGACGCCGAATCACCTCCTAAATCGTTTCTACTTCCTTCGCATGTAGAAGATTTAACTCAATTATTAGCTACTTTACCATCTCCCAGTCCATCGTCTGAGACTCGTCGTTATGACCCTCGTATTGTTCAGTTTGTAGACATTGAAGCGATTGAAGCTAGCGAGGATAGTGATGATAGTTTAAATTCTACTTTCTAATTTTGCTATGGTCATGTACTTCTTCATTTCTAAATTTTCTTTGTTCACTTGGTACGTGTCTTTTACATTGCGGTATTCCTTTCATTTTTAGTACTCAGTTTCATGTTTTCATTGTCTTCCCAACTTCAAACTTGTAATGTGTATTCATTATATTATCCATTTTATTTCTATACTTTATATTTTCAATAGATATTAGCATAGCTTGTGAAAGATAAATAGCAAATATCAAAAAATTTAATAAAAAATAAGTTACATGGTTAGTTTGTAAACTCTAAAGAGCATTCTATCAGTATCAAATTTCATAGACTCTGGGTATACTACAATTTATATAGACGTAAGTCAAAGTAGGATAAATTTATACCAATTATTGTGTTTTAAAATATGATAATGGTTAGAGAGAAATGGATAATTTCATGAATGTAAATTTTTTTTTGGAAAGAATGAACAATATGTATAATTCAATTTTTTGTCAAATTGATTTATATTATAAAAGGCAAGGCCATAATTATAGAAAAAATAAGTAACAAGTATATTCAAAAATACAAGGATGAAATGGTAAAATCATATATCACATCACCTTATGATTGATAGTACTAAAAAGAGTTGTCAAAATACGGGGACCAATGTGAGACTAAAATGAGAATAGATACTAACACAATTTTAACGACGGAGCATATTTACACGGATATAGGCATTACATCATATATAGGTTGTTCAAATTTTCCACGGATATAGACTTTCATACTGCTATTTTTCCTCGATTCTCCGTTATGTTCTAAAAAAAATAGGGTATTTTTTGGTGACTATCAATGCTCATAGCTCACCGCTCACGGCTCACCGCTCATTGCTCATGGCTCATAGCTCACGCCCTAGCAATCCTGACATCGATTCCATCTCCCCTTCACCTTCCACTATCGCCTTCCATTTTCTAGGCATTATTGGCCGTACTTGGCTACTCCCAGGTGGTACTGCCAATTGAACAGAAGATAGCTCAGCCGGTCTGTTAGATTTGACCGGTGTGGCATCCTCTGCACCGTTCCCTCTAAACTTGGAAAGAGAAAGGTCGTCAGAAGTTCCGGCGTTGTTCTCAATGACTACCACATCCACCTCACAAACCTGCGCATTCATCTTCTCCAACATCCTTGTAACGAGTCTCCTACTGGCCTCCAGCTGCCGCTTGTTATCTTCCAATTCCCATTTAAGGTGTCTAGTGAGGGTTTCATTTTTATAGGCCTCCTCCTCCATATCCATCACTTTCTAAGTTAGTACGATCATGTCTTTTAACATTGGCGTTATAGAGGAAGCTAACGTGTCGAAGCCATCAGCGGCTCGTAGCACACTCGGAGTGATAGTTCAAAATGTATGAGCCATATCTAGAAGATGAGGAGCCATTGCTGCAAGAATTTCGGCCCCATCCACCAAATTACGTGTCACTCTCACTATTCCATGTATTTGGTCCCATTCATTCGAATCACCTCGCTGATCGACTGGATGACCAAATTCTGTTATTTGAGCGCACGCTTCAATCCACTTAACACTCAAGTCGAGCAAGTCTTTCAACTTATCATTGATTGGCATTGTTCGAAGCATTTCTTCAATATTGGAAATCAAAATACCCTTGTCAATGATCGAGTCATTGGAATTTGGTTCCAATGTTTCCCGCGCTGAAGTGCTTGGCCCGGCATCCATTATCTTTGGTGCCATGCCTTCCAAAGTTTGAACGTTTGGAACAATGGTTTCTTCTCCATCCATATTCTCCCCCCCCCCTTGTTCTGCGTTACCATCGTCTTCACCTTCTACAATCACAATATTTGGAATATCTGATTGTATGAGGTCTTCCACCGCCCTTGTCTCCAAAGTCTCTTTGGGAATTGTAGTTGACAATATATTGTCGACCACAATATCCAAATGTTTGTCAGACTCCATCACAACGGCAACCTCCTCTACCGATGGTTGTGTTTTCGGCATGGTATCCACCGCGGTCATCTGACCAGGCTTTTTCTTCAACTCCTCCGAAATAGCCTTGGTCAAGGTCGATTCAGGATTGAATAAATCAGGATTATGCTTCAGATTTCGCCCAATTCTAAGCGGATATTGTTTTAGTAGTCGGAAACGTACTCCAATCCACCTTTCGTTTCAACACGACCTCGGTGTATACCATTGATAGTAGGCTATAATTGAAAAACCCTTTGCTTCTTGGGCGATTCCCAAACAAAGCCCGCCAAACCTCCTCCACACAATAAATGAAGTGGTCATCTTTGCACATCCACGGCTTGCAAGCAAAGTAAGTTGTATGACTTATGAGCAATTCCTTGGCCAAAGTTTATCGATGTGGTACATCTTCACGTATTTCTTGCATGTCTTTGGTACCCAGTAATCCTCCATTTCAGCCTCCCAACCTTCCTCCGCCTGAATGTCTTCATTGTCCAAAATCTCCTACCGTAGATCATGAGTAGCACCTTTCTGTTTGAACCGTTTCTTCGACTCTCCCGTTCCAATTTCACTCACATCTTCCACCACGATCCGCTTCTCCGTCGCCATGATAACGCTTGCTTTTAAAAAAACAAACGCGGACACTCCTGTATTAATTCGTGAATGAATGGTTTGGGAAATTAAGAAACGGTTTATCCGGTCACAATAAAAGGACCCCCGTCTCCTCACCTAGTAAGAGCAACAAGTATAGAAAACTGTAACTGCAGCACATCCGACTCGGCATGAGAGGAGAGGAAGTGAGGAAAAAACAAGTGGATGTCCGCATGTATATGCGGACGGCGAC
>CAXARX010000145.1:0-18258 GCA_963971425.1 Bryoerythrophyllum caledonicum | reverse complement strand
TGTTTAAAAACCAAATACCAAAACAATGACAATAATTCACGAATTTTTTGTCTTTGCAATAATACCATGTACTTAAACTTGTCAGTTTACAAACGTTACTAAAATTGCTTTGATAGTAGAGTTGAATCCCCAAACTTACAAAATTGAAATTCTTCTACAATTCATTGACAAGTGGTCGCTAAACTCAAGTGTGTAAGCAAATGCGTGTAACTAAATTTTATAATTCTATTGAGTTAGGACATAATGCTATTTAAAAACTTCATGAGTGTACTTTTTACATAAGATAATGCGGTCAACTCAATTACATGATAATAATTATTATTTCAACGCCAAGATTTTGGTGGAATTAGGAGTACTAGTTAAACTCTTGTACTAGTTTTTTTTTAATAAATTTTAGAGCTATATACACACCTCTGGTCCTCCAAAACGAGTCACCTACCAAACACAACCGTGATCAAAATAACTGTTGTGTTCTATCATGAACCAAATGTATTCCAAACTTTCTTACAACTTCAAAGTTCCATATTTATGCATTCTTTAATACCAAGATTGTTCACTTGGATTAATTTAAGAAATATTATGTTCAATGCGTCTCAAGAGCACCCCTAAATTCATTTGTAAAAAGTATCAATAGCATACATTAAGTCATAGTATTAACAAGATACACCAATTTATATCTTTTTGGATTCTACGTAACATTTGCTTTCACTCATACTAATTAATTGCCATTTCTCTTGAAGCTTCTAGCAAAATCTGAAGTATTTATGAGTTAAAAATTAGTGGCTTCATTTCTAAAACATAGAATCCATATAAAATACAACAACATAAAAAACGTGCTAGAATATATCAAATTCACAAAAGAATAAGAAAACTTGCAAATTTCACCATTAGTCGTGCTACTCCTTTAGGCTTCAATCTATGAGTGTATTTGATTGTCCTGATTCTCTCATCCGCAACAACCATGCGCTTATTAGGGTTATCTTAGTATGTGCCGCTAGAAAGGGAATGCCATATACCATTCCACGGTTCTTTTGTAAAACCATGACAAATTGGGGTGAATTCCTTGCAATCCATGCATTCATCTTTATAGAATTCCTAATCATGTGTCTCCGTTACCTAATATTGATTGCTACCTTTGATAGCACTAAGTCTAAATCATATATTCTAGGGTATAGTTTAAGAACCTTTGCCTTAAACATTCTTATCATTTGAGAGTCTTATTGTCGCCATAGAAGATCCCACTTAAATAGCCATAGCCCTCTATCATGAAAATAACTTTGCATGTGTTTCCAAAACTGACATGTGGATTCCCCCATGGTATTTACTTCATAAGGCTGGACGTCCCTCACTGAGTTTCAAATTCCAATGGAATGGGGATTTGTCTTGTAAAAACTATCTAGACCTGTACTATAGATGCATGAATCAACTAAACGAGACAAGTGGTGTTTTGATTTGTTACCCCTAGTGACCTTTACTTTACGAAGTTATATGCAATGTTCTTCTTTTTTGTTTGAACGAGACTCTCTTTGAGACGACTACTTAAGAGAAAGAAGAAGAGCATGGCCTCTTGGCATTTTGCGAGCCATTGAAGATGACTTCTCTCCTTTTAGTTCCCTCGTTCTCCTAGCTAATTCCTCTATCTTTAACCTTTTGTAATCCTCCTCCCGATCTTGAATTTTGGCTTCCTTCAAGTGTTTCAGGTTTACTGGATTGTTTTTAGATATTACCCTATTTTTTTCATTTTAATTGGTTTCTCCACATGTTTACTCTCTTTGAAAGAAAATAGTCACAAAGTAGTGTAGTTGAGGATAAAAATTGCCAGACACGTCATAAAAAAGTTCTCAAAGAGAAGAAATATTGTATTACTTATATATGATTTGTGTTATGTAAATTTCGCATGATCCACTCTAGAACACAATTTTCTTCCTGACATTCCAAAATACCATAGTGGTTGAAGAAATTCGGCTACAAATTCAACAAGAGAAGTGTTGCAATCCTCTAAATAATTGAAGTACAAAATATGTTACAGATGAGGAAAAATAGCAAACTTTGGCTGGAATTAGTTGATAGAAGCCAAACAATGTACAATAGGGTCCAAGGCAGAATGGCGTTTTGGCAATTCCAGGGATAGTGTCCTACACTTTTGTCAACTTTAACACCCTCTTGAGGGCTAAAAATTTGATATTTTACCATGAAATTTTAGATACATAATCATCTTGATGTTGAGAACATGTGAACCAAATTTCAAGGCCACGAGACATATACAAAAAAAGATATTCAAGATTTACCAACAAGGGGTGGCTTTAAAAACATTTTCACAATTGCCAACTTTGACACCTTCACAAGGATTGAAGATTCTTTTTTTCCTATGAAATTTGGGGAATGGAACGTCTTCATGTTAATTTCATGTGTGAAAGAATTCAAGTCCAAGAGACCCACAAAAAAAATGATAATCTAAAGCTACGAACATGTGTAGTTGTGAGAAACAAAGGGGAAAACTTTGACAGCCTCCGCAGGGCTAAGAATTTGTTATTTCGACATGAAAGTTTTGCCAAAAGATCATCGTTATGTTGATAACATGTGCAGAAAAATTCAAGGCCAAAAGATACACACAAAAATAGTTATTCAATATCTAAGTTTTCCCCTTTGTTTCTGACAACTACACATGTTGATAGATTTGGAATATCGTTTTTTTTGTGGGTCTTTTGAACTTGAATTCTTTCACACGTGTAATTAACATGAAGATGTTTCCATTCCCCAAATTTCATAGGAAAAAAATTTTCTTCAATCCTTGTGAAGGTGTCAAAGTTGGCACTTGTGAAAATGTTTTTAAAGCCACCCTTTGTTGGTAAATCTTGAATGTCTTTTTTAGTATATGTCTCCTGGCCTCGAAATTTGTACACATGTTCTTAACATCAAGATGATTATGCATCTAAAATTTCATGGTAAAATATCAATTTTTGATCCCTCGAGACGGTGTTAAAGTTGGCAAAAGTGTAGGACACTATCCCTGGAATTACCAAAACGTCATTCTGCCTTGGACCCTACTGTACAACCACCACATGCATTTTCTTTCTACAAGATGTTGGGGGTTCTTTCTAAAAGCACCTTACTACTTAGGCCGACTGCTAGACAATATAATCATTAAGCCCCTTGTTTGTACTTTGTAATATGAAGAAATATAATTTATCCTCTATCCTAAAATTCCAGTAAGTTACTTCAAAATACCTTTTTTATCTGTCTAGTTTACTCTTTGATCCATTTCACATGACAATGCGAAGTTGTGAAGGCACTATTCAAAAACCGTTGTTTATTGTAGCTGTTGTAGTTGAATTGTTGAATCTTAGCTAAATCTCCATAACATAGTTCCCAATGCATATTTTTAGTAGTTAAGAGCCGTGGAGAGACAAGTGTGGTGGCTACTTTTGAAAGTTCCGGTCGAGTCATATTTATCAATCCATGCCTTGCCAAAAGGGAATATTGCAGGCCTAAGAACTCTGAGGGTTGGAGATGCTCTAAACACCTTTTGATTTAGTAGGTGCAAATTGCTAATTATGAATCATGCAAATATATCCATATGAATTATACATCCATGTAAGTTATGCATGCATAATCAATCTCCAAGTGTTGTTGTTTAAACATTCTTCAAATAGACTAATAGTAATCTACTCAAAACCATCTTTAGGGGATTGGGTAATTGACTATTTTTCGTCGATCTTTCTTGAGGATTCGGAAAATGACCAATAGCTAGCTAGCACCTCATGAAAGTCCATGGTTTTATTGATTTTTTGTCATGACCTTGTCTTTAGCTAAATAACAACATTGTAAACAGAGGAGTAACATCTTCAATGTAATCACCGTATGGAACATATGTAACAACTATAGATGGTTGTCACGGTTGTGCACAATTAAAAAGCACAAAGAGACTAGAAGGGTGATACTCTGGGGGTGAAAACTTTCAAAAAAAATACACTAAGAGGGAATTTCAAAACACCCCCTCTCCATATGCTTATATCTCTTGGTATTTCCAAAATTGTATGAGTGAGACAAAATGTCTCCTAGACCAAAGATTTGACTATTTCCCTAGGTGTTTTATTTTTATGTCAAAACACCCTCCATCCACATGCAGAGGGGGAAGAAAATCCTTGCCTTTAGAAACACTGGGCATAACACCTTCATGGTCATTACGGATATTCCACTGCCACAAGTCAGTGCCAATCAACATAAATACTTTTTTAGATTTCCAACTGCTAATTTTGTCTTGAAATCACGACTTAATTGGTTTTTGATGTTATTATTGGTACAATTATTTGTTAAGGATAATTCTCTATTTTGTGGACGATGAGGACCATTAATGACTCTTGCATGATTGAGTAGATCGATGGTTTTGTAGACTAATACAATACAAAGTGCTAAAATCCACATGAGTGAGAATGTATCGACTATCATATCTCACCCTTCATGGAAAAACCAAATGGGCTAAAAATAGACATTTGAAATTTTGATTTTTTTTTGACATGCGTGATGAAATATGTCACGGATGCCAAAACTCTAGAAGTTTCTAAAAGGTTCTAGAAGGTTCTAGAAGGTTCTAGAGGATTCTAGAAGGTTCTAAGAAGGTCTTAGAATATTCTTAGTAGTTCTAGATGGTTCCATGATGTTGTTAGATATTCCTTGTAGAGTCTAGATGACGCTAGAAGGTTCTAGAAGGTTCTAGAAGAATCTGGAAGCTTCCGGCGCAGGTCACCTAATGCCATCCGTTATGAGGAAGCTTCCAGCGCAACTCACCTAACGGCCACCGACCTTGAGGAAGCTTCTTGAGGAGCTTCCTAACTTTAGGAAGCTTCTTCGACTCCTTCCCAAGGTTGTCAGAGAAGCTCCTAGAACCTCAGGACTCCTAGTATATATAGGAGTCGAGACTGAGAGGCTCCTCAGTCTCAACAACTCATTCTTCAGCTTAGTCTCTGATATCTAGTTCTCTCTTCTGGTTCTAGTCTTCGGTGCTGACCTTCGCGATAGTCAGGCACCTTGTTATGTTATCTTTGTTATCCATTATACATCCTTGAGTCTCTCGATAGACATCATTCTTGAACCATTGTCATTCTGTTTACTTCCAGTTGTTCTATTCTTGTTTCCAGTGGGTCCGTAACAGTTTGTCGAGACTGACACATCCTGCAATACTAGAACTCTATTCTTCTTGATTGAGTGTTGGATCACCCCCTTTCTTGAAGAGTTAGAGTATTTTAAAGGTTGTGGATTACCCACCTTTAAACTAGTATTGTTGTTTGTTGAGAAATCTATCCAACTAAGAGTCGACTACTCTTTGTTTGGACAAGACTCTCAACAGTTTAGAGGTTGTGGATTACCCACCTCTTTACTGATGCTTCATCTTGATTTTGTAGTTGTTGCTATTCTATTTGATGGATTTGAATAGACAACCGTTTCAAGAGTTCAATTCCAACCTTAGCATCCATATTATTAGTAAGCCTAAACAAGAACTTAGGGAGTTATTTCTACGACGATTAAGTCCAGAGAGATTCGAAGAACTATTACCTCTGCCTACACCTTTCGTTTTTCCAGTGATTCGAGGTCGGTCTGTATTCATTCACGTATATTATTAGGATAATTCCAAAATCATGTATACTATGGACGGAAAACAAGAAACTGCTATGGAGGTTTCCAAGTTAGATGCCATCATGGCTGCTCTAACAACCATGACTGTAGAACGCGAACAAATGATGAAACAGAACGAAGAGCTACACTCTCGATTGTACAGCCTCGAGGCAAGATTGCAAAGACAAGCCGCCGAGGAGACATCCAGTTCTACACATCATGCTTCAATTCTGGCGAGCAACGGGAATAAAGATCCAAGAATCAGCCTTCCAGAGAAGTTTGATGGTACGCGCTCGAAATTTCGAGGATTTGTCAACCAAAAACGGTTGATTACGATGCTGCAACCACAACGATATCCAACAGATGTATCTCGTGTTGGATTAGTGGGGACCTTACTAACAGGTCAAGCACTTTCTTGGTTTGCGCCTTTGTTCGAGAAGAATTCTCCAATCCTCAACAGTTTCGAAGCATTTCTTGAAGCATTTACAGAGGCGTTCAGCGAACACGACAAAATTCGGGCCGCAACAACGAAAATCCGGAGCTTGAAGCAAGGAAGACGATCAGCATCCACGTACGCTTCAGAATTTCGACAACTTGCTTGTGACATCGATTGGGGAGAACAAGCTCTCACCAGCCAATTCCAGTATGGTTTACGCGACGAAGTAAAAGATTTATTATTATCTTTACCAGATCCGCTAACACTTAACGAAGCCATCAGTCAAGCAGTGAAATGCGACAATCGGCTTTTCGAGCGACAGCAAGAGAAACGCGTTTGGGCACCGCCGCGACAATACACTGGATTTTCCGCGATTTCTCCAACAAGAAACCTGCATAGAAGCAATGAAGTTGAAGATATGCAGGTCGATGCAGTTCGATTCAAGCGACTTACGCCCGAAGAAAGAAAGCGTTGCTTTGAAGAGGATTTATGCCTCTATTGTGGAGAACCAGGCCACAGACGCGATGGCTGCCCCAAGACACACACTCACAAGACAAGAAGTACCACGATGGAAAGTCAGCCGCACTCGAAAAACCACGAGGCCCAGCCACAGTAGAGGCCGTGCGGTTGGACGAATTTAAATCTAAAGGTCTCTTCCTATCTGGTAATCCTTCTCGCTGCCTTGAAATTCCATTTTCTTTTAGTTCCCTGAAACTTCAGACACCCGCATTAGTAGATTCAGGAGCTTCTGCGTGCTTTATAGATAAAAACTTTGCAAAATCCAAAAACATTAGCCTTATTAGAAAACCTCACCCTGTTCCCGTAGAAGTCATAGATGGACGACCTCTAGCCTCTGGACATGTTACTCACGAAACATTCTTTGGAGATTGAACTAGAAGGTCATAATAGTTTTATCGTTTTCAATGTTATCAAATCCCCGACAACTTCTGTTGTATTAGGACTGTCTTGCTTAGAAAATATAATCCTGATATAGATTGGAATAATCTCAAGATTAGATCATTTCCAAAACACCAATCTATAAAGCTTACTAGTAAAAAATCAAGACGTCCTAAACCGTTGTTTATTGGAGCTCGAGCCTTTATGCGTGCTGCCAAGAGTGGAGAATCATTTGTCGCATATGCAACACCGACATCTTCGGAAATGCGACAACATCTACACTTCCAGAACAGTATAAAGCCTATGAAGACGTTTTTGAAAAGAAGAAATGCAGACGTCCTTGCCCGAGCATCGACCATACGATTGCGGCATCAAACTTGAAGACGATGCGCAACCACCTTTTGGACCCATCTACAACTTATCACAAGACGAGCTTGCTGCATTGCGTGAGTACATTGATGAGAACCTCGCGAAGAATTTCATTCGACACTCAAAGTCCCCAGCAGGAGCTCTATCCTTTTCGTGAAGAAAAAAGATGGATCACTTCGGATGTGCGTCGATTATCGTGGCCTTAATAAGGTAACGATCAAGAACCGTTACCCGCTGCCGCTTATTTCTGGACTCCTTGACCAACTTGGTCAAGCAAAGATTTACACCAAGATCGACTTGCGAGGAGCATACAATTTGGTGCGAATCAAAGAAGGTGACGAATGGAAGACTGCATTCCGTACAAGGTATGGACATTTTGAATATAATGTTATGCCTTTCGGACTTACGAATGCACCGGCCATCTTCCAACACTTAATGAACGATGTATTTCGAGAATTTCTAGACGATTTTGTTGTCTGTTATCTGGACGACATTCTGGTTTATTCCAAGGACGAAGCGAAACCTGAAGAACACGTTCGACTTGTTCTAGAAAAGCTTCGGAGCGCAGGATTGTACGCTAAATTGGAGAAGTGCGCTTTCCACACATCTCAAGTGGAATTTCTTGGATACGTTATTTCTGGCGATGGAATATCAATGGACCCGAAGAAGATTCAAGCGGTTCTTGACTGGGCAACACCGAAGGTAGTACGCGATGTTCAGTGCTTCCTTGGATTTGCCAACTTCTACAGAATCTTCATAAGAGATTATTCCAAGATCGCTGCCCCTCTCACGCGACTTACTTTGCAAGGAGAAGCTAGATTGGACTCAAGAAGCGGAAAAAGGCATTCGAGAATTTGAAGACCGCCTTTACTACAGCTCCAGTATTGATCCACCCTGACTTTTCCAAACCATTCTTTCTGGAAACCGACGCTTCTGACTTTGCCCTTGGAGCGGTATTATCTCAGCTTGGAGATGGAGAAAAGTTACATCCTTTGGCTTTCCACTCTCGCAAGTTTACAGCCGCTGAAATCAACTATGAGATCCACGACAAAGAGTTACTGGCAATCGTGGACTCCTTTCAAGAATGGCGCCATTTCCTTGAAGGCGCTGCCCACCAGGTGACAGTATATACTGATCACAAAAATCTCGAGTATTTTATGTCCACACGTGTCTTGAATCGTCGGCAAGCTCGGTGGAACATGTCTTTGTCCAGATTTGACTTTGCTATCGTGCACCGACCTGGGAAACAACAAGGTTTGTCAGACGCTTTGTCTAGACAATCAAACCTCATGCCCAAGGAAGGAGAAGCAGCTTATGATCAGCAGCGCACGATGCTTTTGAAACCAGACCGCCTCCGTTTGCGGGCAACTCAGATTTCCATTCCATTGGATTCAAGTTTTCTAGACGATATTCGAGCAGCTTCGGCCAAGATCCTTTTGTGCTCGATATCAAATCACGACTCAGTACTTCTTGCGAGAATGCCAAGGATTTCAAGATTGAAGACAATCTTGTATATTTTGAAGAACGTTTGTACATTCCTGATGGACAATTACGTCTTCGAATTCTACAAACTCGACATGATCTTCCGGCTGTTGGACATATTGGATACAACAAGACATTAGAGCTTCTTTCTCGTGACTTTTGGTGGCCTCAAATGTGGAAGGCTATTAAAGAATTTGTGACTTCATGCGACATTTGTTCTCGATCAAAGAACCCACGACATCGACCATATGGACTTCTACAACCTCTACCGGTTCCGAAACGACCATGGACTTCTGTTTCTCTGGATTTCATCACGGATCTGCCAACATCAAATGGTTTTGACTCCATGTGTGTGATAGTCGACCGATTTTCAAAGATGTCTCATTTTATTCCATGTAAAAAGACAATCACAGGACAAGATACTGCCAAACTCTTCATCGACAACATCTATCGATACCATGGCTTGCCTGAAGATATTGTCTCTGACCGAGGACCTCAGTTCATTTCAAAGTTTTGGCAATCTCTTTTCGAGATCTTACGGGTACAGATCAAGCTTTCTTCTGCGTTTCATCCTCAAACTGATGGTCAAACGGAGCGCGTCAACCAAGTACTCGAACAATATTTGAGGTGCACGGTGAAGTATCAGCAAGACGATTGGACATCTTTGCTACCGTTAGCTGAATTTTCATACAACAACAGCATGCATGCATCTACACAGCAAACTCCGTTTTTCATCAATTACGGACACCACCCAAGAATTGACATGCTGTCGGCTTGGAGAGGGGAGAGCCCGGCTGCAGAAGACTTCGCAAGAAACATGAAGGAACTACATTCTACAATGGAATTGCAGTTAAAAGAAGCTCAAGAACGATACAAAGAAACCGCAGACACGAGAAGAAAAGAGCAACCACCATTTCAAGTAAACGACAAGGTGTGGCTTCTACGACGTAACATGAAGACTAGTCAAGCTTGCGACAAATTGGATTTTCGAAGAATTGGCCCATTCATCATCGAAAAACAAATCAATGCGGTCGCTTATCGGTTACAACTTCCAGCATCAATGAAGGTACATCCAGTCTTCCATGTTTCGCTTCTGGAAAAATACATAGAATCAACAATCTCAGGAAGGATTCAACCACCACCACCTTGCGTAGAAGTGGACAGTTACGAAGAATATGAGGTCGAAAACATTCTTGATTCAAGACTTCGGCGAGGACAGTTAGAATATTTTGTCCATTGGCAGGGATACCCGATTAGCGAGCGCACGTGGGAACCCGCAACAAATTTACACAACGCACCTGAAAAGGTTCTAGCTTTTCATCGACGATATCCGACAAAACCAAGATTGCGGTGAATACTCCTCGAAGGATCTCGGAGCTTGAAGGAGGGATGATGTCACGGATGCCAAAACTCTAGAAGTTTCTAAAAGGTTCTAGAAGGTTCTAGAAGGTTCTAGAGGATTCTAGAAGGTTCTAAGAAGGTCTTAGAATATTCTTAGTAGTTCTAGATGGTTCCATGATGTTGTTAGATATTCCTTGTAGAGTCTAGATGACGCTAGAAGGTTCTAGAAGGTTCTAGAAGAATCTGGAAGCTTCCGGCGCAGGTCACCTAATGCCATCCGTTATGAGGAAGCTTCCAGCGCAACTCACCTAACGGCCACCGACCTTGAGGAAGCTTCTTGAGGAGCTTCCTAACTTTAGGAAGCTTCTTCGACTCCTTCCCAAGGTTGTCAGAGAAGCTCCTAGAACCTCAGGACTCCTAGTATATATAGGAGTCGAGACTGAGAGGCTCCTCAGTCTCAACAACTCATTCTTCAGCTTAGTCTCTGATATCTAGTTCTCTCTTCTGGTTCTAGTCTTCGGTGCTGACCTTCGCGATAGTCAGGCACCTTGTTATGTTTATCTTTGTTATCCATTATACATCCTTGAGTCTCTCGATAGACATCATTCTTGAACCATTGTCATTCTGTTTACTTCCAGTTGTTCTATTCTTGTTTCCAGTGGGTCCGTAACAAAATATACACCTTGATGATAGATCAAATCAAAATTTATTTTTAGCCCGTTTAGTTTTTCCACGGAGGGTGAGATATGTGAGACAAGACCCGAACATGGAGTAATATACATGAGAGGTATACTAATAAAAGTATACAGGAATGAAAGGAAAAAAGGGACCTAAGAAAAGAATGAACAGCGAAGAGAGAAGAGGAGTGAACAGTGAATGAGCGGAATTCCGTCAACACCCCCTCTCGCTCACAAACGACAATAAAATAGTACAACACCTCCTCTAAGACAAATAGTGTGAAGAACATGAGTGACAAGATGTTGCAAAGATTTCGGTTGCCAAAAGATAAGACGGTGTTGGTGCACAATTTGTTGGAGACTGTGTGAATGGTAAGTAGGTCAAGAACTCGGAGATTGAGATGGGGTTAGGTGATGAGAACTAGGATCTGAGGCAAGTCGCTTCAATTTTATTTTTCATTTTGGCTGTGATGGCAGGTGTAGATCATCCTTCTCCAGTTGTGGTTGTGGGCTGAGCTCTTGTACAAAGGTAGTAAGTGGCCTCATGAGACCTTTAGTCGAAGATTGTCGTTATTGATAATAAACGAGCGTTCTACATTGGGAGATGACGCGTGAATCGAAGATGGATTGATGACAGCTCAACCGAGATCAAGAGTGCATAAAACCGAGGAGATGTGGCGGAGATTCTTTTTCGATCGCTATCAATGGTGGGACAATCGGAGGCGGAAACGAAATCCATAGAGACCAGACTTCAAACATAAAGCAACCGAGACTGCGCTTTGGTTTTATAGGTGGTATATTCCGGAATGGATAAGAGAGAAGCTGAAGTAGGGAGAGAGTTGACTATGAGGATAGTGGAAGCGGGTGGATTTATATTCTTAAGCGATTTGTGGTTAGGACATGTAGTGAGAGAGGCTTTGTAAGGAAGTCTGCATCTTGATTCAAAGTAGGAACAAAATTGATTGTCATAACACTGTTTCTAACCTTCTCTCTAATAAAGTGATCCTGGATACTAATGTCTTATACTAGAATGCAAAACTAGATTGTGGGCTAAACGAATACAAGATTGGTTGTCGCTAGATAGGTTGGTAGGTTTGTGGGATGGTTCTCCAAGTTCATCAAGTTATTGCCTCAGATAAACGATATCCTTTGAAACTTCGCTCAACACCCGATATTTTGCCTCTCTTGTGAACAAAGAGAGAGTCGGTTGTAATTTGCTTGTCCAAGATATACTGAAATTTCCCAACTTGTGAGTAATACCGGACGTCGATCAACGAGTATCGAGATCACGACCCCAGTCAGTGTCAGCAAAGGTTTGTAAGGAGCCTGGGTTGTTTGATCGAAAAGAAAATACAATAATCCATAGTGCCTTTAAGATATCACAAAACATGTTTGGCCGCATGATAGTGAGCTTGTTGTAGCTGATCCATATAGCAACTGATACAACTCACTGCATAACTAATATCAGGTCTTATATTTGTGGCATAGAATAGACTACCGACAAGTGATGGATAGGTGTACTGATTTGTGAATGGTGTATGAGTGTCCTTGCATAGTTGAAGCTTTGGATCGATGGGAGTTTTGCAAGGTTGCATCGTTGCATGCTAAAATGTTCGAGTAAGCATTGAATATATGAACCCTAGTGTAAGAAGACTCTGGAGGTGTCATATTCGATCTTTGTACGGAGATAGTTTGAGGTTGTTCTGATAATTTTCATTTCAAATTTATTATGCAACCTATATTTGAGAGAAGATATATTCGTGAGGTCATTTCTTGTGATAAGAAGGTCATCTACACAAACGAGAATTATCGTAATTTTGCCATTACGATGTGAAAAATATAAATTTGAATTAGATGTACTTTGAACAAGTCCTTGAAATAATAAATATTGGTCAATGGTTGAATACCAAGCGCATGGGGACTATCAAAGACCATACAATGCACGCAAACTTTCAGATGATTTCCAGACTCTAAAAATCTATTCAGTATTTCCATAAAGACATTTCCTTCGATAATTCCATTCAAGAAAGTTGTGATAACGTCCATATGTTCTAATGGCCATCCATACTTGGCAGCAAGTGCGAAGATTAAGCGTATTGTGGACGAGTGTACAATTGGAGCAAAAAACTCATTGTAATCAATGCCATCTTTTTGTCGAAAATGTTGTGTCACTCCGTATCGCTAATAGTAAGTGTCGTAAACTACATGTAATACTACATACACACATGTCCAAAGGCAAATCCACACTACAACAAGGCATGAATGAACAACCATTCAATAATAAGCTTCCCAAATACTCCAAGGTTGCTTCTACTTTGTCTCAATTGGATTAGTCTTGCAAACGAGATGAATCAAGGAATAACACTAGTAAAGATTGGTATAACAACCAACCATCATTACATCTATGCTCCAATTCCTATCAACTCATAAACCTACACACATATGCAAGACTTGAAGAGAGTGAAGGAACAAAGGGGCGGCCTAGGGCTATAACCACCCCAAAGGAGCCCCCAAATAGCTCCGTTCATACCTTCTACAGTCTCAAAATACAAGTTTTGCTCCCCAATGGCCAATACATGCCCATTAGGACTATACTAAGTCTACGACATGCTCTACAGAGCTTACCAACCACCCGCTTTCGGGTAGAGAGGAGTTGCGTTGGGAAAATGCAGGGTTTCTAGCTGCAACTAATTACAGTTGGAAAAAGGAAGAACATTGAGTTCTTATTCTAGTTGATTAACAAGGTGTGAAATGTCTCTATAGAAAAGCTTAAGAAATAGCGCTAGTGGAGGTTATTCAAAGTGGGAAGATCCTAATTAAGAAAAACATTATCTCTATCGAATCGATTCCTTCATCATTCATGAACCATAGATTTATTCATCATTTGTGTTAAAAGAATCATAATCTTGCTCATCACTCATACTCATCACTCATGCTCATCACTCATGTCAAATAGACCATAGTCTTGCACATCACTCATGCTCATCACTCATGCCAAATGGACCATAGTCTTGTTCATCCGTGTCACATGAACCAAAGTTTCCTCATCACTTATGTCAAATGGACCATAGTCTTCCTCATTACTTATGTCAAATAGACCATAGACTTCAATCTAAGTATAATCATGAAAGTTAATGGCAAAAGAAAACAAGTAGGAAGAAGCAAAGTACAAACTATGAGGTTGGAGTTCCTACTCCTCAAATGGGTAGTAGCAAAACATCCCTTCATCTAAAAGCCTATAACTTTTGCTACACAACTCCAAATCTTAAGTATGATAAAGAATTGTAAAGTGAACTCAGAGATCTATGAAGATGAAAAGTTTCAAGTGGAGACTAGCAAAAACCAGATCGTGATGAGAGATAGAAGTCCCTACTCTTCAAAAATCAATGGCAGCGAACTACTTCTTCATTCAGATGGCCATAACTTCTGCAATACAACTTCAAATCCTTCGAGACTAGTCTTCATAGAAGCACAGTTCAATAAGCTACAAACTCATCAATTTTCATTTCAAAATACTACGTACATCAGAAGATATGAGTGTCTCAACACTCGGGTCTCAACTACACAAACTTCAACTCTCCTCAACTAGAGTTTCAACTAGGGAAAAATAACACATGACTAATGATCTAATTTCGACCCCACCTATAGTATCTTCACCCTTGCCATCCACATCATCCCTTATCTTTGACCAAATGGTAATCCCATATCATGATTGGTCGAACGAATTTCGTTCTATCCTTCAATCTTCAACGTCAAACCTTATCGTTGACTAAAAGGGTATTTGATCTATGATTGGTTAGTCAAATTCGACCCCATCATTCTATCCTCCACACAACTCTTGTCTTTGACTTAAAACACAATAATTGGTCGGTCAAACTTTGACCTCATCATTCTACGACTCTTATCTTTGACTATTTGACTTCTAAACAATACTTGGTTGCTAAGATTTAGCCCAATCATTTTTATTTACTTCACCACACATGAAAACAAAGAAGGTAGATTACTTTCTAACCTTCTCAACTACTTAAACAAACGATCTAACACACAAACAAATCTTAGAGGTAAAAAAAAGAGTACTAGATGAAATGTCAATCCATCTGTAAGAACTCAAGGATGCGTTTCACGGTCTTCGCGACGTACTCCGCAGGATCTACTCTTGTCAATGGATTCACCGGGCCTTCTAACCAACGTTGATGACCGCGGCTTCCTTCAATGGGTTGATTCATGCAGTACATGTACTGCTCGTGATTCAGACCTTCAAAAGATCCTTCAAAAGTAACTTCGTGGCCGCGTGGTTCAACACTCCCGATCTGCAACAAGATCACACGGGCACGAGCGTCTTGCTGAAGATTCCCGTGCCATCGTAACTCTAGGCGAGGTTGTTTCGGTGGTCGAGAAGGTCCGGCCTCTTCATCAGGAGGTGGAAGCCTCAATGGTAAAAGAGGTCGATCCGGCAGTTGGGACAACGAAAGCTCGGGTTCTGCCTCCGGTTGAGACTCCTCATCTTGAAACTCCGAAAAAACCCTCCAATTCGACATATCGACAAAATGAACATAAGATAAAAATCACTTGAGACTAACAAGGCTTTAAATCCCATAGAAGAGGCGTCACCTTGAAGCCTTCTTCATGACGTCATCTTTTTGCTCATATCCAATCACACTAAAACAACACATTATATACAGTTTTACAATATATACGCATTTGCAGTGCAACACCGCCATCAAATAATATGAGAAAAATCTCGGGCCACGATTCTCACCTTGGGTATTTCCTCTCCTAATGGACTCTTCTTTAACTTGTAAATTTATTTTGTTTTTATGGGCTTCATATTTGGTGTTCTATCTACGATCTCCCACGTTTCATTTTTTTGGATTGATTGAATCTCTTTTTCCGTTGTTGTTTGTCATCATATCTCTGAACTTATTTTATCATATGTAATGGACGCTTCAAGAAGTTATGTAACAAGAACTAAGTAATCGATCATTTGATCTGGTAAAAGCAATTCTACATATGTGAGTGGTGCTAGAGGAATCTGAGATAGAAAGGTCAAGTAGTCGTTAAAGTGGGTAGGTGGAATTCTGGAACAAGTGGAATTTGATCAAGATGAGGCTGGAGAATATCGGAAGATGACAAAGATTCTAATTCGGGAAGAATATTGATGACAGAGCCGAGGGAAAACAGATCATTCTATCAATGTTGGTTCTTCTGTGATAAAGTGGTGGAAACATGTTTTAGATTTGTCAAATATAACGTCTCTACTCAAGATTATTTTTTTGGTAAATGGGTCATAAAGGCGATAGACTTTGCTGGAATAATCATAGCCCACAAAAAAACATTTTTGACTTTTGCTATCTAGTTTTCTGCGGTGTTCTTTGGAAATGTGACAATAATCTAGGTATCCAAAGATTTTGAAGTGTTCCACGTTAGGATTCTTACTAGTGTATTTTTCCTTGGAAGTCATGCCATGATTCGCCCGTGTAGGATTGCGGTTGACAGGTAATGTGCCGCAGCTACAACTTCACTCCATAAAAAAATAGGTTCCTCGTGCGTTCTATTATAGTACGATTTTGTCTTTCCGCAATTCCATTTTGTTGCGGAATATGAGCTTGGGTGAGTTCCTTGTGAATATCATTTTGAGCACAAAAGAAATTGAAGTCGTGTGAGGTATATTCCCACCCTTATCAGTTCGTAGGATAACTATTTTATTGCGAGTTTCCGTTTGAATTTTTGAAACGAAGTCTTTGAAAATAGTTAGAGTTTGGTCTTTGCTTTGAAAAAAGCATGCCTAATTCTTTCTAAAATAGTCATCGGTAAATACTAGAATGTAACGAGACGCACATAGTGTGGGAGACAAAGGTCCTATAAGATCCAAATGAATCATTTGTCCTGCTTTGGAGGCCTTGGTAGTTGAGTGTGTTTCAATGGGCATTTGATGTTGTCTACCAGCCAAATAGTTTTGGCAAATGCAAGAACGAACAATGGGAATATTTTGGAGTCCGAAAACACAACTTTTGCTAGTAAGATGAGACAAACTTGAATAACTTAGATGCCCAAAACATTTATGCCATAACAATGAAATATTTTCCAAGGACACAAAGTGTGTCTGTAATTGTGACCCAAACGAATATAGCCCATTTGACAGATCCCGGCGTCTTACAGCAAGGATATGATTGGGATTTTCCTTGTTAAGTATCCAACAATAAGTATTTGAGAAAACAATAAGATTGTCGGTATTTGTAATACAACCAACAGAAATGAGATTTTTGCTCAAAGAAGGGACGTACTTAAGATTTGTGAGCTTTATTTCTCGAACTAAAGTTTTCACAGAGGCGTTTCCAGTGCCATGAATGATGTGTGATTCACCAACACCCGTTTTGACTTCTCAAATCCTGACTTGCGAGGAACCAAGTTTTGATACTTCCACTCTTTCAGGATCATAAGATATATATATGCGTACTTGCACCACTATCCATGTACCAAGGTTTATAGCCCATCCAATGTTCAGGTAAGGCAACATCAAAAAATTTGGCAAAATTTGCATAGAGAGGACCTTTAACGGAAGAAGAATTACTGGTTTTTTGAAAGTGACAATCTCGAGCAAAGTGATCGTACTTCCCGTAGTTGTAGCAGATTGGAGGTGGACGAGATCCTCTACTATGATAGCCACCACAAAAAAATCTCGAAGCTCCTCTCCACTATCCGAGATGACTGAAACGTACTGATGCTTTTTGCTCAAAAGTTGCTGATAAAGCTCGTTCATCGCTTAGTAGAATTGCACAATGTTCTCGCTGATGTCATTGAGTCAATAAACTAGAGGAGACTTGCTCAAATTCTCGTCCATGTACTTGAAAATGAACGGTTTTGTAGCTCTTTGTATCAGCTCGTCCATCTGCACAAAGTTGCTCTAATTGTTGTATGTCAATCATGTACAAGGCTTGACTAGGAAGAGTTGTATGTGGATATTATATATGCAACTTGTCCATCAAAGATATAAAGATATGACAGTTCATAAGCGAATGAAGATGAATAGCTACATTGATGATACGGAGTCATCATCGTAAAGAGTGGATGTGATGTACCTTCATGCATTATTGTAGTTTAATGTCTTTGAAAGCCATTGACATAAAGAAGTGTACGGACAATCATTTCATTTGTAGAAAATAAAAAAAATTACTATTGATAAGTAGAGTTCAAGTACAAGAAATTTTTACAATAAAGGGACATCATCTATATTCATTAGATAACTAAAGTATTCATAAGATTAGAACATTTATAGAATACTTTCCCATTGATCAGGGATCATTTAAAAGTGTATTGTATAGCTTTCCATACTACAGAATAGATCACAATTGATGTCATGAGGATAATTCATATGACCTTGCATTATTGTATTCTAATGGCAACATTATTCCATACAAATATGAAAGGAACATGAAAAGTTTC
>CAXARX010000144.1:0-22194 GCA_963971425.1 Bryoerythrophyllum caledonicum | reverse complement strand
TAACTTCTTTCGTTCACCTGTCGCTCTTTTAAAAGTTCCTTCGACTTCTTCTGCGCATTTATTGCTTTTATGCGAAGCATTCACAATCTTAACGACACGCTTCATGGTAGCAAAAAGATGATTGTTGCATTGAAGGGCTTTTTCTAGACCATTGACAGTTATACGGCTCCATACAAGAAGAACGCACCGCATACCATTTTCCTTGCAAGCCACATCAAAATCTTTTTCTACAAGCAAAAAGGCACCACTGTCCGAAGCAGCAGCCCACGCATTGATGTCTTCAGGTTCCCACTCCACATCTTCGGCGATACAAAAAGGATTGGGATCATCTACATCGTCATCGCCATCCTTTGGCAGAAGTGCACTGTCTTCTGGGAACGCGCACACAACGTTTGATCCACTGTCTTGCAAAACACAAACTACTTTTGCTTTCCTTATGTTGAAGAGCTGAGGAATGTCGTCATAGATTGACTTTATAGCTATAGTTGTATTTTTGCCAGTAATGCGCTCGAAACCAATCACTTTCGTTTGAACCTCCCAATGTTAAATATAGTGCACGGTGATGCCAACAAATGAATGCATGTTGCGGCTGCTCCACAGATCGATGCCGCACGATACGTATAATACTTCGTTGGTTGAAGCTCGTCTGCAAGCGCTGTTGTCATTGTACCGTGCTGAGCTTTCAACCATCTGTTAACGAACGACTCTCTGTTGGGTACATAAAGCATCAGATTTACCGTGAAAAACTCTTTACAACCCGAGACCTTCTATAACCCGAGTGTATACTGTACTTACGAGCTAAAAAAGTTTTCTATTGCAAAGTGCATTCGGGTTGTAAAGGGTTTTGCATGGTAAGTGCCTAACCATACTTTTCAGCCACTCGCTTTCCACAATGCGTGAGGGGTAAGCCGTCCATAACAATGAACCGTAACAGTTTTTCAATAAAACCAACTTGTTCAGAATGCGTGTTAGCGTACTGATGGATGGTCCCATCATCTTGTAACCTCATTTGCTTCGACGTATCTCCATTGTGCTTTTTTTGTATGATTTAGATTTAATTATTCTTGTGTTGAATAGAACAAATCAGTTTGCTACGACTTAAAAGTCGACTAGCATTATCTTTCTCCAAATTTAGCATGGTGAATGACATCAAAGTTGTAGTAAAACCGTAGGGGCGTAGGATTGAACTACTTTTATAACAAATGTTGCTTACCCAGTGGCGGTTCTAATTGGGCAAAAAGTTCTTCGACTGGCTTGCGATTGTGCGCTAGCATTTGCCACAAGTGGCTGCGTATTTTTTTGGGGTGTCTTTGGAAACTATAAGTTTCGTAATGTGACGTAGAATTTTCAAATCGACTCGTTTTAGAAAGCATCTGCGCAGCTCCACGTCCTTCTTTGTAAAAATTGTTGCTTTCTCCTGTCCTTTAAATGCGGTAACACTTCGTTTGCGTCTCCACTGCCGACATTTGATTCAAAATCTGCAGCATGTTTTGGTGGTGAATTTAGCTCGTCGTAGATAACATCGTCGTCCACAGCATTCATTTTGCAGCTTGAACCACTTAGCTCACATTCAGAAAATGGCAAAAAAATGGGGCTTTCCGTTGCAAAATCATCCTCCGTCGACTTTCCAATCGTCGCAGCATTTAAAAAAAATTAATTAGACATTGACCTTGCATGTTTCACTTTTTAAAAATGGTGAAGTACGAAAACTTTCCAATCTGAGGATGATTTCGCAACGGAAAACCCCAAATGATGAGATTAATTAAAACAAACAGCAGCTCGTTTGTCTGTTTTGATGTTACTGTTCTGCATTCTTAGATCTTTTGGTGCTAAACCCTTTCCTCTGTTCCCACGTGTTGGTATTTACGCAAATGTATGAGATCCCTACGGGTTTTACCTCGCATTTCCTTTTCCAACTGAGTATACAAGCTGTGGTTGTGATATGGTTGCGGACTTTGCTGCACAACAACTGTAACAGTGCGGATGGGAGATGAGGTCAGACACAGGTGTAAAGAGCCGGGCATAATCCGAAAACTTTTGCTAGTTCAGTTTGTCATTAGAACCAAAAATTTACTACAGTAAACATTCTACTGGTACTATAAACTGGTCTGCATTCGAGTTCTTGACTACAGTATATCGTCGATGCTTCTCATTAAGCATCCGAAAATGTATAGGACTGGCAGATCAGTCGCTTTCTTAAATATAGAAACCGTGAAATTACGTTTCAGTTGACTCGCTGAATGGGTTGACCCCAATAGTTTTAACCGTTCGTGTCAGTAAAAGCATTGGCGAGTAACCATAGTGAAGAACTCGAATGATCGCCCAGCAAATGCGATCGACACCTGAAGAAGGACCCTGAGAGCGCAGGTTAGATTTGTAATTTTTTTAATTAATAAGTATAATAATTATTCATTGTAGAGCGCACCCTTGAAGCGCATGTAGAGTACTACCACCTAGAAAACGAGCCCCACCTGAATTGGCACGTAGAATGATCTTCCCGGAAAATTTTATATTGGTATTTGTACTCTGAGCGGCTCAAGGTGCCAGAATCAATCGGCAAAA
The DNA here is from genome assembly GCA_963971425.1 of Bryoerythrophyllum caledonicum. Taxonomy (NCBI): domain Eukaryota; kingdom Viridiplantae; phylum Streptophyta; class Bryopsida; order Pottiales; family Pottiaceae; genus Bryoerythrophyllum; species Bryoerythrophyllum caledonicum. Next base: position 19,632 of record CAXARX010000144.1, on the reverse strand, counting down.
CTTGGTAATATACCCGGACGTTAACGCTGATCTTTAACACCAGCGACGTGCACAACATCGACTTTGTGTGGCAAGTGCTACACCCAAACCGTGTGACACGGGCGAACGCGCTTTCGCTAGCATTGACAACATCGCGTGTGCTGCGCTTATCAGTGTACATTTTACCAGCGTAAGAAACAGTCAGTGTATAGTAATTGTCACCCGTTGGTACGTTTGTACTAATGCTACCACGCCGGGATGAACGCTTTTGCCAGATATAATACAGATTGTTTTTTGAGTGCAGGCACGGGTCGTTGAAAAATAAGGTTTGGTTGTTGGTGGGCAAAAACAATACATGTCTTTTTTTCCAGTTAAAAATCAATTTTTACTCATTAGTTAAGTAATTAGCATAAATTACGCACACAACTTATCGAAAAAAAGCCACAGGTTAACGAGTGCATAACCCATAAATATACTTCTTTTAAGTCTAATTTGATAAGTTGTGTAATTCTTGTATAAGACATATAAGTAGCCACATTGTGGCTACTTTTCGATGAACTATGCGTAATCCATGCCAATTATTATAGTTGATTAACGTGCCCAAATTAATTTTTGGCTAGGAAAAAAACATGTGGTGTTTTGTCCGCCAACAACCAAACCTCACTTTCCAATAACCCATGCATACACCCAAAAAACACGCAATTTATAAGTAATCAGTGGTGCGCAGCCAGTGTTTGCATACGAGCTATGTGTGACAGCTTTGAGCAAAAACTTAAATCTCACAGCAGTTTTCAGGCTTTAAATTCAACACTGTGTAATTCACTTACATTCGAAGCCAGTCGTTCAGTTGAAGTATCGGAGCCAGAAATTATTTTTATAGAAAACGCATTTTTTTGGTCTTTTGTGTGTAGCAAAAAACTTCAAAAAATGTAGCTATATTAAGATTATGATGATAATCGAAATTAGCTTTGTACACAAACGTGCAAAAAGATGGGAGTCGGAAGCACATGCCTGGCCCTCTGTGCTTCGCGATCGTGCGGACTAATAGCATCCGTGCGAAGAACCCCAGTCATATTATAACTACAGTCTGTATGACATAAACTGAATAGCTTTCTAAAAGACCAACGGATTCTGCAGGGAATTGTATTTTACGAAAAAACATCGCCTTCCAGAACCTTCAATTTCTTTAATTATTCAAGTTGAAGGAGAAGGCTAGCTTTCAGTAAGACTGCTGAAGAAGAAGGCAAGCTTGCAGCCAACTTGTTAAAGAAGATGGCTAGCTGAAGGCTGGCTCCAATCCTTCCCCTTACCCATCTATCTCTACCTCCATCTCTGCAGCGACCCAAGTCTGCCTTTAACATCGCCTTTTCTAGCCTTCTCTTGCTGCAGAAAGCTAGCCTCTTCACCTTCCCTCTTCTTCCAGAGTGCAAGCTTTCACTTCCCCTTTCCCTTCACCTAATTTCTGGCAGCGCCTTCTCCTTTTGACAAAAACTGAAGGACTTCAATGGTTGCATGAAAACTCAACAGTATTCAATTGGGCGTAGCTCATAGGACAAAGCAAGTTTTCCTGAGGAACGTTTTTATAAACCATTTTTGCAGGAAAACTTTGATTGAGAAGATACGCCCTCTCAAAAGTGCATTTTTTGCGCTTCTTCTATAGCGAAAAATCACTTTCAAGAGGTTTTATATCCTCAACCAGAGTTTTCCTGCAAAAATGATTCATACAAACGTTCCTCAAAAAACTCGCTCTGTCCGAAAAGCCACGTTCGGTCGAAAACTATCGGACCAACAGAAAATTTGTTTCAACAGCTCAACATTTATGAAGACCTTCTGCATCGACCCAAGCCTGCCGACGGACACCAAACTTGAGTTTAATGTGAAGTGGAGTTGGAGGCGTTGGCTTGAAAAGGAGGCTAGCCTTCAAGAACTCACTCAAGCTCAAGAGCTTAGTCTCTTTCCTTCACTCAAACTCGGCCGACTTTGCCTCTCCTTGCCTCTCTTTTAAATGGCCTAGCCACTCCTTCAAGTCCAACTCAAGAGCTAAAAGAAGGCTTCGAAGGCGAATGAGTACTACAGTAGTGATGTAATGACCAGTTAAAATAGGTTCGTGTCTCCAAAAATCGTTTCGCAGGGAGCTTCTAAAATCTACTTCCGCGCATAGTAGTACTAGTCTGCTATTAAGTTAATAGCAATTTCAGAAGCGAAATAAAATACCTGAAAGCCCTTGTAAATTGAACTAAGTTTTGTAATCATTTTAAAGAATTTAGTCTGCTTTACAAGGATCTTCAAAGTATTGTGAAAGTGAAGCGAAAAACACTAATACTGGTAAGGCCCTAAACATCTCAGCCCATTCTTGTAAACTCAGTACAACGACTAGGCTGAGATGTTTAGGGCCTTACCAATACTGTAAGAGTTCCTGCATTGCAATTTTTACAAAATAGTATTCCACGCAGTATCTGTGGTGGAATGCAAGAACTTTTCCAGAAATACATTAAAAGTAAAGTAAAAGTAAAATAAAAGTAAAGTAAAAGTAAAGTAAAAGTAAAGTAAACGTAAAGTAAAAATAAAGTAAAAGCCAAATAAAATAAAATAAAATTGAAGTAAAAGTAAAGTAAACGTAAAGTAAAAATAAAGTAAAATCAAAGTAAAAGTAAAGTAAAAGTAAAGTAAGAGTAAAGTAAGAGTAAAGTAAAAGTAAAGTAAAAGTAAAGTAAAAGTAAAGTAAAAGTAAAGTGAATGTAAAGTAAATGTAAAGTAAATGTAAAGTACAAGTAAAGTAAAAGTAAAGTACAAGTAAAGTAAAAGTAAATTTAAAGTAAATTAAAAATGAATTGTTGAGAAAAAAGTTATTGCGGAAGAGTTTGTACTTTCGCTCAACGTTGAAGGACGATATTCGAATCTTCCCAGACACCACAAGCACTTAAAATGAACCAGTTGATTCTCTTAACTTGCTAACAAAGACGTAACATTTGTTTGTTACTAAAGCGCCAGAAATTTTATGTCGACAATGTCGGCAGTTAATGTTCTTGATGCAAAATATTGAAAACGTAATGCGGTGTTACGCTGAGATGCGGATCAATCTACAGTAACATTTCTTCTTTTCAGTTTCACTGCGATTTTAATGTGCGTCCACTTTAGATTCACTGTACTTTAACTTTACTTTACTTTTACTTTACTTTTACTTTACTTTTACTTTTACTTTACTTTACTTTACTTACTTTTACTTTACTTTTACTTTACTTTTACTTTACTTTTACTTTACTTTTACTTTACTTTTACTTTACTTTTACTTTACTTTTACTTTACTTTTACTTTACTTTTACTTTACTTTTACTTTACTTTTACTTTACTTTTACTTTACTTTTACTTTACTTTTACTTTACTTTTACTTTACTTTTACTTTACTTTTACTTTACTTTTACTTTACTTTTACTTTACTTTTACTTTACTTTTACTTTACTTTTACTTTACTTTTACTTTACTTTTACTTTACTTTTACTTTACTTTTACTTTACTTTTACTTTACTTTTACTTTACTTTTACTTTACTTTTACTTTACTTTTACTTTACTTTTACTTTACTTTTACTTTACTTTTACTTTACTTTTACTTTACTTTTACTTTACTTTTACTTTACTTTTACTTTACTTTTACTTTACTTTTACTTTACTTTTACTTTACTTTTACTTTACTTTTACTTTACATTCACTTTACTTTTACTTTACGTTTGCTTTACTTTTACTTTACTTTTGCACTATTTCACTTCGGTACCGAAGTTAGTACTAATTTAATGTCGTAAAACTGCGGAAATATCGCTAAAATTTTGCTTGTGTTTGATTTTAGGCACAATTTAATTTGGAACTCCGGTCTTTACTCGAAAAACAGTGCAGATATGACGCTACTTCTATTTCAACTATATAATAAAAATCACCATGATGTGCTGATAAAGCATGCTTCTGTCGTGTTTGCACTGCTTCAGGAACCCTAACATTTTTAAAAATCGAGTATGGTTAAAATCTGTAACAAGCACCCATATCTTATCGGCCTTTGCTGGCGCCCTTCTGAAAATACATTGCAAACTTAATTGAAAATCTGACTGGAGACGTTTTTTAACAGGCGTATCGCGATATATACACACTACGATATTTCCGGGATTTTGCAGTAGCAGAACAGTACTACAATGGGCAGAAGTACACATTAAGAGTTCTCTAGGTCGCGGTTTTTAGAAACTCAGACGTATTGTAATGAATAATCATATTTTTCTTGTAGACATTGCATCGACATTGTTCCCGTAACTGAGTGCACAGGTTGATTGCGCTATCCTTCAGTACCCTAGTTAGCTTCTTGAAGGCTAGCCTCTTTCCTTCGCTCAAACTTCGCCGGTTTAGACTTTCCTCGCGTCTCCTTCAACTATTATTTTTAGCCTTCAAATCAAACTCAGTGGTTCTTGAAGGACTTCATTAGCCTCCATGAAGCCTTCAGAGAGACCCAAGTCTAACGGACACATGAAGGCGATAAAGTTTATGACGATTAGGGCGTCGTTCTAGAATTTCGGAAATGTATCGTTCTACTGGAGCCGGACCCCCTCCCCCCGTTTTTAATTGGTGAAATCTATAGAAGCTTACAGGTTAAATATCGGCCGGGCCCCCAACCTCGTTTCCTCAATGCATTTCCGACATTTTAAAACGATCCCTAGGAAAGCGAATGTTTGGGGGACCGTGTATCGCCTATCGAGTTTCAAGGGCCTACTTGGGAATAGTATCTTCGGATACACAAAGTTGACTCAGACGACGACGACGGCGACGACGACGACGAATGTTTCGGCAATAATTTTGCGAATTTTCAAAATGTTCGATTTACGACTCGAATTTCAAGTTGTCCTGTGAATCAAAAAAGCTTCAATTTAAGTGCAATTTCTTGTCACAAAGTATTTTGCTAAGGCATCCAGAAAGTTTTGGAAAATGAATATTCATTTCAAGGTATGTTGTAAGGAAGAGCATGCTCATCCTCTTTTAAGACAAGTTGGTGTTTAGTTTTATCACCGACGAGGTGGTAACCGTGATCATTAGCAGCTGCTGCTCTGCAAATATTACTGTTCACATTCTCTCACATTTTGTGACAGTTGTCAAATTTAATTGGATCATTTTACACTGGTGGTGATGTCGTGTTTAGCAATGATGGATGGCGATTGTTTAGTCCTGTAGGTAATCAAGTGTCGGTGTATGATTTGAAGCAGTACAAATCGTTGACTCTGCAAATTGGCGCACGCAAATCAATCGTACGAATAGCGTTGGCTCCTGGAAATGCATTATTGTTGGCCATCGATGAAGGTAAACTGACTTTGTAACAAAATTTCGAGCATGTACTTTTCTTCTACATGTCTTCACGTATTTTTCTGCGCAGATGGCACTGCTTATTTGTATAGTTTGGTGGCAAAAAGCGTGCTTCACCGGCATCGGTTTAATCGGCATATAAACGATGTCGCTTTTTGTCAAAACTCTCGCGGAGAGCTACTGTTTTCAATAACGTTTGACAACTTAATACACGTTTACAAAATTTTGTCGCTTTTGCCGGCCCGAAAAACCGTTAATGAAAGCAAGAAAGAAACACCGCTTGTGGCGACCGTTCAATACAATCCATTTGAACTGGTACGGAGCTATTTTGGCCCGACTAGTGAAACGTCGTGCTTGGAATGGAGTAGCGATGGGCGGTAAGTAATGCAGCCCTTCAAGTCAGTTTTTCACATAATAAACGAAAACTTATTCTTTTTTGTAAACATTGATAATTTTTTTGTCCGCTTCTTACTGCAGCGCATTTTTGGTAGGTTCACACGACATGAGCGTTCGATTATTTTCCGCTGAACGTTGCCCTAATCTCGTTGTGTATGTGCTCGGTCATCACAAAGACGCGGTCGTTGCATGCCGATTCCTGTCCGATGATACGTTGGATTGTTTCTCACTTTCACGTGACGGCCAGCTTTGCATATGGCAGTGCGATACTAAGTTGATCGATTTATTCAAAGCAGAAACTGAAACTGCAGCAACCCAAGTCGAAAGTGATGCTGAAAAAACCGATGCTGAGACTCCCCGTACCGCTCATAAAGGAAATAGAATTAATTATAAACGCGTTGGTCGGCATTACTTCCGAAAAAACGTTGTCACAGAATCGTATGTGAATATCACGGCCGTTGCGTATTCCAAAACTAGCCGGATTTTAGCGTGCGCTTTGTCGAACGGTATATTTACTATACATGAAATGCCGAATTTTATCCAAATTCAATCGTTGAATATCGGTACCGCACCGCTGACTATTACGACACTGCGGTTTAACAACATTGCCGACTGGATTGCCATGGCTTCGGCACAAACCGGTCAGCTTATTGTTTACGACTGGCGCGCACAATCCTACGTTGTGAACCAGACCGGACATTTTAATCAAATGACGTGTGCAGCGTACTCGCCAGATGGCTCGTCCATAGCTACCGGATCAGATGATGGAAAAATAAAAGTTTGGGATCCGGCAAGCGGATTTTGTACGGTGACTTTTGCTGGCGAACATACCAGCGCTATAACTGCATTGCAGTTTACGCAAGCAGGCAGAGCGGTGCTGAGTGCTTCACGTGACGGAACAGTACGAGCATACGATTTGATACGATATCGAAATTTTCGAACTTTTACGGCGCCAACTCAGCAGCAGCATGTGCAGTTTAGTTGCTTAGCTGTTGACAACAGCGGTGATTTAGTGGCTGCGGCTAGTTCCAATGGCTTTGAAGCATTTGTGTGGAGAGTCAAAACTGGACGCTTGCTGGAAGAACTTACTGGTCACGAAGCGCCAATTTCCGGCGTTGCGTTTGGTCAAGCAGCTGGTCGAAGCTTGCTACTTGCTACGTGTTCATGGGATAAAACGTGCAAACTTTGGGACTGTTTTACGACGTCGAAACAGCAATCGCATGAAACTCTACGTTTAGATGGCGACGGTTTAGCCTTAGCATTTCGTGCTGACGGTGCACAACTTGCTGTTTGCACGTTACGAAGCACAATCTATCTGTTCAGCTCGCCGCCCGATCCCGGTGCAGAAGCGGGTACGACAATCGATGCACACAACGATCTGGGCCGGCTTCGTCGTAATAAAGATATGGTTTCAGGTGCGCATGCGTCGCGCGCACGATCTTTTACGACGCTTTGCTACACAACCGATGGCGGCACATGTTTACTGGTCGGCGGTCAAACTAAATACATATGCATGTACCATGTTGCACAACGTCAGCTTGTTAAGCGATTTTCGATTACGAGCAACTTTTCGTTCGATCGCATGGAAGAGTTTTTGCGACGCTCGCAAATGACGGAGTTTGGATCGCGAGCGCATATGATAGCAACCGACAGCGCTGACTCGAATAGAATTTCAAATTTAGATGCTGCAACTGGTGGTGTTGATGCAGATAAATTAAGGCTTCCCGGCGTTCGCGCAGGCGCAGGCCAGTCCATTACAAGTCGCGAGCATTTACAGCCAGAAGCTCGATGTGTCGGGTTGTGCATGTCACCGACGGGACAGACGTTTGCTGCATGTACTCAAGATGGATTGCAGATTTATACGTTGAATAGTAACGAACTGGATGTATTCAATCCGTTTGATTTGGATATTACGATTGATCCAAAGGCGATTTACGCGATCGTTGACGACGCGAGCAGCGTTAGTAGCGGCGAAGCGGCGCCAGATTATGGCCGTGCGCTTCTTATGGCATTGAAATTGAATAAGCCGGACGTTACCGAACATGTCATTGAACGCATTCCGCACGATAGTATAATGCAGATTGTTCGTGGTGTGCCGCATTATGCGTTGACAAGATTAATTGAATTTATTGCAACAAAACTTGAGTCGACGCAACATATTGGATTTTATGTAATCTGGATACGACAAATTGTGTTTGTGCATGGAATGTATATGAAACAACAACAACAGCAACAGCATGTCGGGTCTACTGCGCTAGCACGGCGTACTGATGGAGGATTTCGCTCTGCAACAAACTTGCTTATCAAGTGCTTGACGGAGAAAAAAGCGCAAGTTGGAAAGATGGTCGATCATGCGCTGTATACTTCGAAATATGTGATTGAACAATCGGTTCTAGCAGAAGTGAAATTGAAGAAGAGGAGGGAAAAAGAACAGTTAGAGCAAGACCATGCATTAGATGAAAAGATGACAGCTGAATGAAGTTTTTCTTGTTCAGATTAAAGACGTTAACCTTACATCATAGTTTATATAATTTTTGTCTTCGAAAACGTGATAAAATATACTTTGCAGCAGAATTTTTGGCGTCACGCTTTGCTTTTTCGCTTTTTTGCCTTCGGTTCAGCATCGTTTGGTTTGCTAACACTGCGGTCAGCTACTCGCACTGACTTGCTTTCTGTCACCATTTCCAGCGCTTTATTCTTCGCGGCATAGATATCACGCTTTTCGTCCCAGTCCACTTCGTCCAATCTAATTTGGGCTTCGCGTAACGCTAACTCAACTTCGTCGAGACTTTGCAATATCGCAGGCTCGTCGATAACCCATATTTTATCACCACTTTCGGAATCGTCCGTATCGCCAAGTTCTCTCATTTTTATTCCGGTAATTTTTTCAACAGCATGCACTAGTTTAACGTCGCGTTCGGTTACAATCGTAATCGACAGGCCGGTACGGCCGGCACGCGCTGTACGGCCGACACGATGTACATAATCCGTCGGTACATGTGGCACGTTATAGTTGATCACAAGCTGAACCAACGGAATATCTAAGCCACGTGAAGCTACATCGGTAGCAATTAATATTCGGCACGTTTGAGATTTAAATCGCGCAAGTGCCGCCAGCCGATCTTTTTGTGAAATCATGGAATGCAATGCTAAACAATTTATCTTGAGCGTTCGTAAAGCAATAGCTAACAGCTGGCAATCTTTGCATGTTCGAACGAAAACCATCGCAAGCTGCTGAGGAAAACGCGCAGTGAATTTATCGAGCAGTTGTACCAAATACGCCGGCTTTACGTGACTTGGTGCCAGAAGAAAACGTTGGTCCAGCTGAGCAACTGTTGCCACGTTGTTCCTGTGCAATGTAGCATACGACAGATATCAAACAATGCCGAAATTAATTTCTGAGTTGCCTCTGTACCGCTTCCTCTCAAGCAAATGCAACATGGGAGACCAAAAAAAGTTCTATGTTGAGCTTGCACGTGATTAGATACGTTGTACGTAACGTTTTATAGCAAGTTTAATAAAAAACGTTACGTAAAACGTGTTTAATCACGGGCCAGCTGAAAACTTTTTTTGATCTTCCATGTTGCATTTGCTCGAGGGGAAGCGGCAATTGCAATATTGTACAACCAAATCACAAATCATCCAAATGTTAATTAAGATAACATTAAAGCGCGTAACTTACGCTAGCGGCTCTCGCCAAACAAATGAAGGCTCGTCAGCAGCGGACAGCTGTGCGATTCTTTCTATTGCATCGCTCAAAGTCGCGCTAAACATTAAAGTTTGACGTCTCCTTATACCGGAATTCCTGTTAGCGAGACTTGTGGCTGGTTTGATTGCGTCAAAAATAACTTGTAAATCCTCTTCGAAATTCTTCACTAGTAAACGATCAGCTTCATCCAATACAAGATATCTTAATCGCTTAAAGGCTAAAGTTGTACTACACGAACGAATATGATCGGCTAAACGGCCCGGCGTCGCGATGACGACGTGTGGTTTATCGTTCAATTGGTTACCCTGTGGCACCATTGGCATGCCACCAACAATAACGCAATCTTTTAAGCCAATCGGCCTACCGAGGCTTCGAAACTGGTCGGCAATTTGAAAACTCAACTCACGAGTTGGTGTCAAGACCAGAGCAAAAATACCGTACGGATCTTCGCATAAACGTTGAATTATCGGCAATGCGAATGCTGCCGTTTTGCCGCTGCCTGTTTTGGAGCATGCGATAACATCCCGGCCGGCAAGTATGGGAGTGGGAGGCAGCACATGCTTTTGTACCGGGGTTGGATGTACCATTCCCATACTAGTTGCTTGTTTTGTGCAACCATTCGGATACGCCAAGATCGCGGAAAGACATTTTTTACGGCCTTCAATTTTACTGCGAAGTTTCGCATGAATGCAAGTTTTGCATTGCGACGCTGTGAATCAGTCAATCAGTCAAACAGCTTTGTGTGTCCGAAGATACCGTTCCCTTGTGGGCTCCTAAAATGTGATTGTCAATGCTGTACATTAGATACCATGTACGCACAGATATAGTACGAGGAAGAAATGTTGATTATTTTCGTTTTTCTGGCTCGAATTGCAAATTGGTTTAGAATGGTGCAATAGAAACATTATACTATATATGGGGACTCACCCAGGATTCGTCTTGATATACAAAACATAACTGAACGATTGATTAATCATTCGAATGTTTTGGCATTCAATCCGTTCATTTGTTCACCGGCACCGGCGCTCGACGTTTTCAAGACATTCAAGCAAGCAACCTGTATTACATGCGCACGCATGTTGACGCTCAGCGAATCCATGCAGCTTGTAAGGACGCATATTATGCGCTTTTACGGTAAACTCTCATTCCTACAATGTCTGTTCCGCCTAACAGATTGCATAACAAATTGTGCAAGGTTAGAACAAAGGTTCATCTAGTGTACAGTACAATGTGTTGGCAACAGCGAATGGGAACTGTTCCCTTGCTGCTATTTTTCTCTACTGTTTGAGGACAATGATCCAGGCTACAAGTCCCGTTTACTAGCTAGCATATTATGTTGCATCACTGATGCATAGAGACACGTATTTCGAAGCACCCAAAAAAGCTTTTAAAAGGTTTAAAAAAAAGCTTAAAAAGGCTACCAAGTTTCAGTAATGTTTCCAGTGTATACTTCCCTCTAGTACAGAGACATCGCCACATTCCTCTTCGGAATGATGCAGAGTCGTATAATTCTGATATACTAACATAATATTGGCCCCGTTGAGAGCGTCACATACCAAGATTTTTTTGGCATTTTGACCGAGTTTTAGTGATCGACGTCCGAATTGAGCCATTCAACAATGACTGTAATCAATTGTCCTATTGGAGCCAAACCTCTTTCCCTATTTATTAATTATGTCACCCGTAACAAAGTATGGGTTTCACTTTGCTTAAACCTCCTCCCCCTACCTTCTGGATAACAATCATCCTTGAATGACCACATAACGCACGTTACAATGCGCTGAATTAAATATAGCCGAAATTTTCTAACTGCGCTCTCTTATTCTCTTCTGAGTCAGCCGTATTTATCCAGTGATATTGTTGGTAAATGGGTTTCCAATTTGCGACTGGTGGAAGCGTGTGGCACAAAGTCAACATAGCGTTGGTATGAAACAAAGTTTAACCAGGCAGCTAAAATCTTCGTTTTTACAGTAGAACCCGATAAAATATGCTGACTTTAGAATCATAAAATAAAAGGCTAAAAAAGGAGCAAAAATGCTTTAATGCTCCAAATTTGCAAAATAAAGCTTTTTAGAGAAAAACAACCATCAAAATTACTCGAAAAAACGGGAAAAGGTTTCACATTGTCATGATGGATATCGAAATTCGAAGTTTACCAGGCAAATCCAGAGAGATTTTTTTTGTGTTGCAGTGTAGACATTCTGGTGAAATTTGCCTTTGCCTGTTTTGCGCAAGATTGCCGTGCCGTCAGTTTAGTTTCAGGAGCCTCTCGGGAATGATGAATGCTGATGTGAAGTGGAGAAAAGTTTGCCAAAACTTTAGTCAAATGTCGTGTTTTAAAGTTTAAATTTTAAACTGCTTGCATGTAATTAGAAGGCGAATTCATGGCGCTTGCTGTGCTTTTATCTAAAGCAAAGCATGCGATTACGGTGTCTAACGGTTCACCGGACTTTTTAAGTCGTTTTGTGAGTGGCGTGATTAAGGATGCACCCGTTTCTAAGCCATCGAATTTTCAAGGCAAAGCCAGAACTTCTGCAGTAAACTTACCTTTGAAGACGGCCACTAAAATTTCGAAGCAAGCAACAAGGGATTTGGTGACGAAGCGTGTGGAACCACTTGGTTCTACGCCTGAATTTAGTGCTGCTATAACAAAGTCGACCAGCGCTTCAGTGAAAGCTTCTAATGCTTTGGTCAGTAGGCTTAAGCCACCGTCGGCTTCAAAAGCAGGCGAATACATTGATTCAAATCCCGTTTCAGCGGCAACTCCTATTTCTTCTCTTTTATCAAAAAAGCCTAGCAAGAAATTGTTGGAAAAGTACGCAGCGATTCGCGAATTCGATGCTGCTAACGAGGCCATGTTTGGACCTTTAATATATGCAGAAACCGCGCACGTTGGTGTAAGTCAGAGTACGAAGTTCAAAACTAAAACGCCGGCTCCTCGATCTCTTGCTACGCAACAAAATTCTGTTAATGATGCCGGTGTCACCACCGAGCCAGAAGGCACCAAAATATCAACAAAGAAAAAAGTTACGAAAACTTTTGTCGCACAAAATTTGAACTTCGAATTGAAAGTGGTACCTTTAACTAGCACCAAAGAATTCTTCAACACCGTCCATAGTTCTCCTGACTCTACAGTAGGCTATTCGACCAATGAAACTGTTGAATTGTTTACGGATGCTGTTAAAAATGAACCGATTTCTGTCCAAGTAAATGCTTTATCTGACCTGACAGCACTCGAGAATGCTCCTTTGATTAATATTCAGCGTCGATACGGATATGGTACATGGTCTGACCTCGTCCTACCAAATAAAATAGCTGCAACTCTGTCTACGGAATCGCAGGAAGTTAACAACCTTGTTCAGACAGATTCAGCGGAATACTTCAAGCAACTAATTGGCTATAATCGCACATTTAAACTCGTTCCGGAAAAACTTTTTTCTGATCCGTCTTTCAAATTTGCTTCTTCCCCGATTATGGTTGAAAAAACGATGCCAAGTGTACGAAAAATTCTTGAAGCTTCGCAAAGTATTGAATCTAAAGTTCGTTTGCAACGCTGGCGCAATAATTTCATACGCGATCACGGGCAGGCAGAATTGACAAAATATATCGAGCGGTTAACAGGTGAAGGAAAATCCTTACATCTTGTTGCCGAATTGGCTTTAATGGCAGCGGTCGAATTCGCTGCTAAAATTAAACAGCAATCTGGCACGTCGGCGTCCTTAACTTCTGTTGACGAAGAGCTTCAGTCTGCTGCTGCGAGTAGCGTGACGCCGGATATTGCAAATTATTGGCAAAGTTTGTTAAAATCCGAAATTTTGCATGAGTTAACCGCTGAAAATATGCCGTCAACAGTTTTAACCGAACAATGGGTAGTTCATCCAGATTTGATGTACAAAGGCCGATTCGATTGTGTTGCACGATATCGTGGACGCCCTTGTATGATTGAATGGAAAACCACACAAAAAAGAAAAGAGTCGCTGGTCAACGCGTACGACGATCCTTTACAAACTGCTGCTTTAGCTGGCGCCTTGAATTTTGATAGAACTGGCCGTTACGATTTTCAAATCGATCAAATGCTGTTGGTTTACATATATGCCGATGCTGAGCCGGCAAGCGTATTTTTCATCGATCGGAATTCGTCTCTTGCTTGGTGGAAAGAGTGGTGTAGAAGGTTGGGACGTTTTTATGAAATGGCTATACAAGGGCAAGCGACGATTGCGGGTATTACAAGCGACAAACTGCAAACAGGCAGTCCGAACGTTGTGACGCCCTGTTGACTTATCTATTGGAGAGAATGCTCCTGAGAATAAATAGCTATTGCAGCTTGTTAAGGTATACATAAATAACTGCCGTTTTGCATTGTTGATGAGAGTTATGCTGGTTCGCATGCAACAGTAATTTAGTTGAGTAACTTGGCTCCGTCGCACGCGATCCAATATACTGCATCAAAAAAAGTTTGAGAAGAAATTCTTCATAATATCTTTTTTTATTTGACTTTACTAGTATGGAAAAATTGAAGCGATGCTGTGTTGTAGCTAAACTTCGGTGAATCATAACAAACCCGTGCAAACTAAACCGCAATGAAAGATGTACATTACTCGGGGCATAAATAGTAACCGAGGAATAAATTTTTGTATGAGATGATTAATTTTTTCCATACATATATTTATTCCACGGTTACTACTTACGTGCCGGGTAGTGTATAGCAGCGTATACGTAGTATTTCAAGTTTGTAAATCGAAGTCAGCGGTGCGCTGCCAGCGCTGGCATATGAAATCAATTCGAACCATCGCATGCGCACTCGGCACATTTGATTTATATGATGACAATGACGATAGCAGCAGCCGTCATCATCATCGTCAACTAATAATTTATGATCGAGCGTAAATTACGCAAAAAGCGTCAATGCTTCAACAGTGTCTGTTAACACAAACGCAACTGATATGTGATGAAGACTTCTTTGTAAAATGATTTGTAAAAATCGACGGCTACTACGAAGGCTGAAACAAATTTTGTATTATTATATTCGACATAAATTGTCCAGATTTAGCCAAGTTCATTTTCTTTTAAATGTTGCGATACTGCAGGCTATGTGCGCTGGATCTATTTGGCCTGTTATTACAGCACAGCTGCACCGCACTACTTTGCGGGCGTTCCCATTGGTATCGTACGAGCAAAGACCAACCCATTCACCCAACTTTTTGCCATCGTCGACCTGTGCGCGTTCATAAAAAAACGAATTTTCAAGCAAGTTCAGTCGACACCACTGGACTTGAAATGAAATCAAGATCAACGGAAACGTACTTTTATTAATTGGACTTTTTTCTCTTTACATAATGCTTCGACCAACTTTATGTAGGCTGGTTCGTCACAGTTTTTAGCCAAAACGCATAGTTGAGGTTTACCACTGTAGTTTAAAAAGCGATATTTATAATTTAATCTCTCACAAATATAAAAATAGCTTACTTGCCGACGACATCGGCTAGCAAGTCCGAAACCATGCTTTAGTATATTATTTAACGCGAGAAACTCAAATTGCATGCATGCAAACGTAGTACGCATCAAGCAAGCATGCAATCGGAAACACGAACAACTTACAAATCAAGGGCTTTCGCTGCTTCGTGTAAACCACGAGCCAGCCCGTCGGCAATTAATGCTTTCTTCAAAACATCACGCAGCGTGTCTTCCATAGTAACTGGTACAGATACACCGGCATCGCCATTACTTATCTGGTCGGTTGCCGCTTGCGGAGCGACGGTGTCGTCGATACTCATTGTAAAGAGGACGAAATAACGTCAGTCGAAAGAAGCCGGAAATATCGAATGCAACAAAAGCAGAATTGTACGATATTTTCCCGGTTAAAAAGTACCTGTTACGGTATTGGGCAAACTGAACACGAATGGTAAATGCGTGGTTTGTCCAAACATAAACGAACAAATTTTATTCGGCGCCATTAAACAAGTTACAGTTGCAGACCTGCAGTGCAAGCTCTGCAAACGGGTTCAAATTTCCACGTAGCGTGCAACAAGTAAGCAGTTGTACATCTGCAAAAATTACCGCAGGTAGCTTGTTATACGAGAAAGTATAACCGCATGTACGAGGACAATACCTCAGCGAGAGGACAACACTTACGAGCTACGAGAAATTACTTTGAATTACAAAGAAATCTGCAATAAACGGTGTTGCCATGTAGACACAAACCCAAAACCAACAAATCCAAACAAAATTAGTGTGTGTGGAAAGATAGTTATGCACAAACAATGTTATGCAAAGAACTGGAACAGTTGCATTCGCGATATTTACAGTTTCATTTTTCTTTCATACTTACATTTATTCTCTTTTTCACTTCTTCGCGCGTGCGCGCAAAATTTGCAACTGTACTGTACAAATTCTGAAAGCCCCTACACATAGTATCGAAGGCAGCGGCGGCGGCCTGTACGGTTGCCGCCGCCTGCATTTTGCAGAATTAGTGACACCAGGTACACCGGTTCATCCGCCCATCCGACCGGCTGTGGCAAAGACGATGCTGCCATCCCAGCCAGCATTTGGTTCCAAACGTGCTCGATATGGTCTACCCTCGCAAGCAACTGGCTGGTTCGGCGACTTCACCGTCGCTAGTTCAAACCCTGTGTTTTCCACCGGCTCGAAGCGGCGAAATGCGGGCTCTCTCGAGTATGCTCTGTTTCCGGCTTGTGGCGTTGCATGCTCCTCCGCCATTGCCCAACTGGTCGCTGCGTCGATTACCACAGAAAATCGATTGTTTTGTCTGCTTCCACCGTTTTTTTCGCTCAAAAGGATTAGTATACACGTCAAAAATGCTGATTTCACCGATCCGTTCGCTCATTCGACCGCCTTGGTCAGAGGCGTTCCAGCCTTCCCGGCTGGTGTTTGGCTTCAAACGAGTTCGATTCGATCTACCCTCGTCAGTAACTGGCCGGCTCGGCGACTTTACCGTCGCTAGCTCAAACCTTGTGTTTATTACCGGCTCGAAGCTACGAAATGCGGGATCTATTGGACTTGCTCTGTCTCCTTCTACCAGCGCTGCATGCTTCATTGCTGATGCTAAGTCGATCGAGTGGCCGTTGGGTCCACTATATTTAACTGGAAAAAGATTAGTCTACATGTTTAAAACGCAGATTTTACCGATACATCCGCTTGTTCAACTGGTTCTGGTGGAGGCATTACGGCTTTCCCGGCTGGCATTTGGCTTCGGACGAGTTCGATCTTATCTACCCTCGCTAGCAACTGGCCGGCTCGGTGACTTTACTGTCGCTAGCTCAAACCTTGTGTTTTCCACCGGCCCGAAGCTGCGAAATGCGGGATTGATCGAGCCTCCTCTGTCCCCCTTTGCCGGTGCTGCATGCTTTGGTGCCGCTGCTGCGCTGCTCAAGTGGCATGTGCTAATGCCCGAACTTGGTCTGGGTCTACAGTTTTTAATAGGAAAGGATTTAGTTTGCTCGCTTAAGTTAAACATTTTTAAACATGGCACTCGAGCCTGTCTTATCGGACAGCATGCCTCTGTGGCATTGTAAGCTTAAAAACATTGATGCTCAATTTTCCTTCTGGATTGATCGGTATACTGTGTTGTAGCAACCCATTAAATGTGGGCAGTTTTGCTTAATTTAAGTTGTCTCTCTCTCTGGAGAGTCTGCGGCACTTGTAAATTTTTAATCAACCAATAGTGAATTTAGCCGCACCTGGAAACTGTGGGCCATAATTGGCCCATCACTGAGGTTCCGCTGGCGCCTGTGATACATGAGGCGCCAGACGATCTCGGGGTTAACCCCGGCGTGGTAGCGTTAGATACAAATGTACCTCCCATACTGAATCAAAAATCATGCCCCACTCATGTGCTGTCGCGCGCGCGTTAATTACACGCGCGTACACGGAGACAACACCTATAATTAATTACGAACGAAAAAGGCGTTGGTCGGTACTAATGCGTATGGATGAGGCATTCACACACTAGACACGTATGGGCGTGGTCTCTGCAGAGCACCGTATGACGCCGGGGTTAAGAACAAAGACCGTTGTTTAAATATCTATAAACAATACCAGCGCTATAGACAATTACTTTTTTACTAATTGTATCAGCAAGTTGAAGAGAAAGTCTTAACATTTTAAGTACAGCAAGTGTTTTCGAATGAACTGCTCCCTGTTAAACAGACCAAAGACCGTCTACAGTAATCGACGTAGGCGACGATCTATACTGTGGAGAGTTTAGCATATCAGCCCTATTTTACTGAAAATTACCGCGTGTTTGCTCGGCAATATACAACAAAAAAGGAAATCAGAGTCTTGCAGCCGGCCAAGGACTGCAGATAATCGCATAAACTAATAACGCTAAGCAATTTTCCGTACTGTAAAGGACCTGGCATTTCAGCCTCTACACCACAAAGAATCACGGTGATTCCTCGTAATGTAGAGGCTGAAATGCCAAGTCCTTTACAGTATATGAATTGCTATAAAAAGCTTATGTAAAATCGGCATTATAAGTATTCCTTGAGAAGTTATTAAACAAATTGTTTAAATATTTGTTTTATCTAATGGACTTTGGATATCCCATAATTTTTACCTTTTCTCAACTTGTTTAGTTAGGTGTAGGTATGTCAACGTGCCGCAGATACGTTTTTGCAATTCAAATCGGTCGATCAAGTGCAACAGTGGCGGAGATTTGGCAACTGCGACGCTTGAAGAGCTTGCACACGGGTATGGACGAGCTGAACAAATTACAAGCGGAAAAAGCTCGAAAACCTCGGAAATCGGGACAAGCTAGTAATGCTGACCTTAGCAATAGCGATTCTGGTGACAAAACCGAGACAAAAGCAGAACATGAAGACGTCGAATACACCGGTTGTCAATTTTATAATTTACGTTTGCTACATTAATATTAATTATCCGGCTAATTTTTTGAAACATGCTTGTTTTGCACTACAGCACTACACTAAAAATAGATCTTACTTTTTGCAAAAATATGCGAGCAAAATGTTTACGTTGTCAATCTTAGATAACCTTTCTATAGCGATTCATATACGGAAAATCGCATAGCGTATTTAGTTTATGCGATTATCTGCAGCCCTTAGCGGCTGCAAGACTCTGGCTGAAATGCCAGACCTTCTACAGTACTATGCTGCAAACCATGGAATTGATGGTTTGTAAATAGTACGTTTTTTTTAAATGCTCCTTCTGCCGCTTCGTCATTCCATTCCATTCGTATTGTAGGATCTAAAATTTAGAACCTTTGCAAGATTCATTCATATAACAATCATAGTGGTACGACGGGAAGTAGCATCAGTTGTAGTACACTTCAGTTCAGTGTTTGCACTAAATCCTTTACTACGTAGCTTTTCGGCTATTATTTTCATTCAACTTCGTTATGTCTGGTGTCTCTTAGCAATTCACCATGTTTACATGCATCATGCACCTGATCCAACGTTAAATAAAGGTATAACAAGTACTAGCGTCTGGTCTCTTTATCGCCGTGAGTCGCTGACACTCGTCACTGGACAAACACCGTTAAGGTCATCGAAACAACTTCTTGGCAGCGCCAGTCACAACCAAATTTTTTTTACATTATTCAAACTAACTGAGAGAGTTGATCCGATAGTCTAAAATGGATTGTGTGTTCAGTGATGAGTATCGGCGATTTACGGTAATGAAAGCACCGAATGCCGACTGCATAGCAGTAGTCTACTTCCGTTCTCAATTCGCGTTGTCTACAACTCAAAAGAGGTACTATTTTGAATCGAATAAAATGTTCACAGTGCATGCTTGCTTTCTGATGGAAGCTCAAGTTGAATATGAGTGCTTGTTTTGAATTTTGGGCATAATATGAAAGCGTGCTTTGGATATTAAGCATATTCGGTTTTTGAAATTCGGTAGAATTCCCGAAGCAGTGCGAATACGACAAAGACGTGCTGTGTTACCACACCATTGCATTTCTGTTATCAGCTGCAATAAAACTAGTGTCCTGTCCAAAATTCAAAACAAGCTATTGTACAATATGACGATTTTATATTAGTAGGATCGAAAAATTACATCGGAAAAGATTCAAAAGTTTATAGCCTGCTTTTGACTTGCAGTTGATAGAGCATCATGAAACATTAAGAGTGATGAAGCCCGCTTAATTTTATGACCTTAGAAAGTCGGTGAAAATACGGCCAAAATTAAAAACTCTCTCATACACAAAAAAAGTTTTTTGTTTGAGATTTGTTTG
>CAXARX010000143.1:0-21586 GCA_963971425.1 Bryoerythrophyllum caledonicum | reverse complement strand
AAACAATTTGAATTGCTCCTACTAGTACTATCCATGGAGCGAAAATTAAATGAGCATTAGGTAATAATTCCATATTAATTCGAATTATACCGTATCCTCCCATTTTTAAAAGTATTCCTGCTAAAAGCATACAGGTACTATAATGTGCTTCTCCGTGTGTATCCGGTAACCAAGTATGTAAAGGAAAAATTGGTAATTTAACAGCATAGGCAATAAAAAAAACCTAAATATAATATAATTTCTAATTCTATTGGATATGATTTATTAGATAAATTTTGTAAATTTAATGTTAATTGATTAGAACCATAAAATCCCATAGTTAAAGCTCCCATTAAAATAAAAATGGAACCACCAGCTGTATATAAAATAAATTTTGTACCAGCATATAGCCGTCTTTTTCCTCCCCATATACATAAAAGTAAATAAACTGGAATTAATTCCAATTCCCACATAAAAAAGAAAAGTAAAATATCTTGAGAAGCGAATAATCCTACTTGACCACTGTACATGGCTAACATTAGAAAATAAAATAATCGTGGATTTCGAGTAACAGGCCAAGCAGCTAAAGTAGCTAAAGTAGTAATAAAACCTGTTAATAAAATAAGTCCAATTGAAAGCCCATCAATCCCTAATCTCCAATGAAAATTAAGAAAATTAATCCAATTATAATCTTCGTTTAATTGAAGAAATTGATTACTGAGTTTAAATTGATAACAAAATAGATAGCTTATTAAAAGAAATTCTAATAAACAAATACCTAATGTGTACCATCGAACAAGATTATTTCCTTTAGTAGGAAACAATGGAATTACAAGACCTGCAGATATAGGCAAAAGAATAATTGTAGTTAGCCAAGGAAAGTTGTTCATAATAAAAATTAAAAAAAGCTTTAAATAAAAAAACCCATACTCAAATTTTTGAGTATGGGTAAAAAAATACTTAAATTTTTTTTTCGCATTTTTTGCTTAATAAGATAGACCCATGCTTCGAGTAGTTTCAGCTCCTAAATAAACACGTACACTCAAAAAATCTGTTGGACAAGCAGATTCACATCTTTTACGACCGACACAATCTTCTGTTCTAGGAGCAGATGCAATTTGATTAGCTTTGCATCCATCCCAAGGTACCATTTCCAATACATCTGTAGGACATGCTCTTACACATTGAGTACAACCAATACATGTATCATAAATTTTTACTGAATGTGCCATTAATTTTTTAAACTCCAATATATTGTTAAAAGCCTTAAATTTAAGAAAGTTATAATATAACAATATTATATATTATATAAACTTTTTTTTAATCAAAAGATTTAATATTAATAAAAAAATAAGATATATATATATAATATATATATAATTATAATTATATACCTTTTTTTTTTACGATTTAAGAAATAATTTACCATTTTAACAAATTAAATTGATCAATCCGAGTTGAATTTTTATTACGATAAATAGCTAAAACAATAGCTAATCCAATAGCTGCTTCAGCAGCCGCAATAGCTATAATAAAAATAGCAAAAATTTCACCTTTTGATTGTTGAGTATCAAAAGAATTAGAGAAAGTTATAAGATTTATGTTAACAGCATTAAAAACTAATTCTAAACACATAAGTGCTCGAACCATATTTCGACTTGTAATTAATCCAAAAATACCAATACAAAATAAATAAGCACCTAAATTTAGTATATGTTCAAGCATTAAAACTAACTCCTTACAAACGTAAAATTTTAAAAAATTTTAGGACTTTTTTTTTAGTTGTATTTTTTCAGTTATTTTCATACAATTTTCTCGACGAGCTATAACAATAGCGCCTATTAATGCTACTAAAAGAACTATAGAAAGAAGTTCAAATGGAAGTAAAAATTGAGTTAATAAAAGATAGCCAATACGCTGAACATTTTGTGTAAAATCAAAATTTAAAAAAATTTTTGATTCTGTAATTAAAGTAATACTAGACCATGACGTATTTAAAATTATAGTAACTAATAAACAAAAAATATTTAAACAAACTAAAAATGTAATTTTATCACCTATAGTCCAAAATGAAAAAAAATTTATAGATTGTGGTTTATTAATTAACATTACAGCAAACACAATTAAAACATTTACAGCTCCTACATAAATTAAAATTTGTGCGGCAGCTACAAAATCAGCATTTAATGCAAAATATAAAATAGATATACAAAAAAAAACAAGTCCTAAAAAAAAAGCTGAATATACTATATTTGTAAGTAATACTACTCCTAAACTCCCTAATATAATTCCAACTTCTAAAAGAAAAAAAATAATTTCATGAAGTGGCTCAGATAATTCAATTATATTCACAATAAATTTAAATCCTTATTTTATTAATCTAACTTATTAACTAAAAAATTTGTAAGAATAGTAAAATTTTATTTATAGACATTTTTACTATTTTTAATTTAACTCAAAAATTTTGTAACATTTCGGGAATTAGAATGACCTTTTGTATTCCCTTTAGATAAATAACTTAAATTTGAAATAGTTTTAATTGTAGAATCTTCGATTACGGAAATAGGTAATCGCCCTAAAGCAATTTGATCATAATTTAAATCATGACGATCATAAATTGATAATTCATATTCTTCAGTCATTGATAAACAATTTGTAGGACAGTATTCAACACAATTTCCGCAAAATATACAAACTCCAAAATCAATGCTATAACTTTTTAGTTGTTTTTTTTTTTTATCTTTTTTTAATTCCCAATCCACCACGGGTAAATTAATTGGACATACACGAACACATACTTCACAAGCAATACACTTATCAAATTCAAAATGAATACGTCCACGAAAACGTTCAGATGGAATTAATTTTTCATAGGGATATTGAATAGTCATTGGTAAACGATTCATATGATTTAAAGTTACCAGAAAACCTTGACCAATATATCTTGCAGCTTGTATTGCTTGTTCACTATAGTTTTGCAGTCCACTTACCATAGTAAACATATAATAAATATCCTTAAATATATATATTTTTTTTTCTTTTTTTATTAAATTTTTTTTTTATATATATATATATAAAAAATTTAATAATAAAAGAACTTGAAACGAGGCTGTCAATACTATAGATTACCTAGCGCAATAGGTAACAAAAATTTCCAGCCAAGATCTAATAATTGATCCATTCTTATTCTAGGTAATGTCCATCTTGTCATAATAGAAATAAATAAAAATAAATAAACTTTAACTAATATAACCAAAATTCCAATTATTAAATTAATAATTTGACTAAACCCGCTATTAAAATTCCACTCTAAATAATTAGAATTTGATATAAATGGAATGGAAAAATGCCATCCACCTAAATAAAGAATTACTACAAATAATGAAGAAGCTAATAAATTTAAATAAGAAGCCACATAAAATAATCCAAATTTTATACCTGAATATTCTGTTTGATAGCCTGCAACTAATTCTTCTTCCGCTTCTGGTAAGTCAAAAGGTAATCTTTCACATTCAGCTAAAGAAGCAATAAAAAAAGCTAAAAAACCAACAGGTTGTCGCCATAAATTCCAGCCCCAAAAGCCATACTTTGCTTGTGCTTCAACAATATCAACTACCTCGTAGAACGTACGCTCTGTGATGAACACGTTGAAGGGCAGCAGCGTGCCCACGCCCAGTAGCACCATGATGCCGAACAGTATGGTTTGGCCACTGCACGCATGCGACCGCACTGCTGAGTTATTGGAAGCCCATAAGCATGCGTGAGAGCATCGATGATAGACACAATAGCGCCTTGACTACCTGTGTGCAGCCGTGTCGCGCATCTTTGCAGCAACCTCTGTTTCGATCTGCAGCGAGTCTACCCGCGCATGCCGTGCCGCATCGGCGCTCATTGCATATGGCACACCATGCTGGCCGCAGCACGAGCTGCTACCTCATCTGGTGAGCAGCTTCAGCGTCGCAGTTGAGACAGCGGACCCCGCAACAGCATTCCATTCGCAAGTTGGGTGCATGAGGGATCTCTGGATGCGGCCATGTTTGCATCTTGAACCGTTCCAGTGTGCTGCTGCTGCATAGTGACGACAGCTAGCGGTGGAGCAGCAGAAAAAGGTTTGTACAGGAGCATTGGTGCCAACAATTGTGCACTGGACCTGTGGTGCTGATGTTGAAGCATTTGTTGGCGGCAGGATGTAGCACATGTGGTGCGCAATGGAGTCCAGAGGCGAGACTGCAGTGCTGTCACTGCACTCCTTATAGGACTGCTGGAGGAATATGGGGGATATCTTAGTTACGTACTGCACCTTGGTAGCACCTGAAACACACTCTGTACATCATTATGATCATCAAACAGCAATAAGTGCACCGCACAGCAGGTGAGAAAGAGGTTTACAACAATCAGCAACGAAAACAGCCTGATAGGAGCTAGACATTGCTTGTCCAGTTCAATACTCCTCTACCACTGTGATGACCCACTCAGGCTGAAAAAATTGCAGCGGCACCCCGCATGTCAACCATCATGACTACCAGTCGGTCTCAGCTGCTACGGTGCCTATGTGCGCTCAGATGCGGGCAGTCTTCTTTCTGAGGAACACGTAGACCAGGAAGCGGATGATGAAGAAGAATGCGAACAGCACGCACACGTTGATCGCCACCCATGCGCTGCTGTTGGGGTCCTGCACAGTTGTGCAGGCAGATATCAGTCGTCCGTCTGGGTATCCAAATATGGTGCTGCTTTTAGCAGTTGACCAGCGGCAACGGGAGCCCAATAAGGTCCATAGAAGCATCACCTGGTTGAGGTGTAGTGCGTCTTGCACATTGACGACGACGCAGTTTGGGTTTGTCTCCGGCGAGGGAGGGTCGTACTGCTGTGTTTCACCCCCCACCATGCGCGTGCAGCTGTAGATATCCCTGTTCTCGTACTCGATGTGCAGCACCAGCCCAAAGCCTGTAGCAGGAGAACCTCAACTTGAGGGATGAATCGTACTCTGCATACTTGTCAGAGACGGCGGAAAAACTGCACAGCAGACCATTGCCGTCATATCATTTGTGCAGCACACGAGCATATATGCAACAGCTGCGCACCGTAGAAGATGAAACTGAGGTACTCTGCAGCGGAATACACGAAATGATGCTCAGACAAATATTCAGAACATTACATATGACCGCATGATGGCAATGAAGGACCATGGGCATGATGGCGCTCATAAATCAGCATGTGAAGTTGGGCAACGAAGTGCGTGCATACATGAAACATCTGGTTTGAGGCACGGGAGAGAGCTGGTGACTCACTCAGCCAGCCGATCCAGGCGGGGATGCTGGTCACAAAGTAGCCGCCCGTGAGCACGAACGTCAGCATGACCACAGACGCGATTGTCTGCGCTGTCTTTGGCACCATGACAATCGTGCCGAGCAGCAGGCCAAAGGACTGGGTCACAAACATCACCTGCACGGGGCGCTCACTGTCAGGACTTTCAGACACCATGCTGTGCGGGCAGACGGATGCTCACTGTGACACAAGAGTACGCAATGGCAGAGTCACTAGATTTACACGAGGTAAGGTTCGAACACACATCCACATAAGACATACACTCGTTCTCAAGGCTGAATCAGCTCACTGCAAACACTCACCAGCACGATGGCAGCCCAGTTGGCAAAGAAGTACCCGGCGCCCGTGACCCGCAGCCCGCCAATGAAGTACAGCAGGATGATGAACAGCTGCGGGCCAGCAGGCAGCCAACGTCAGCGCAGTACAGCAGGCGTCAGCTTGCAGTACAGCCTCACGTAACAGCGTATGCACTAAGGTACAGCAAAAGGACGCAGAGGATGTGGTCGCAGCCTCACCGTGGGAATGGCCATGTCCATTGGCAGGTCGCTGGCTAGCCTGGCAAAGTAGAAGGCGCTGAGGCGGTACATGCCGCTGGCACGTTCCTGCAGCAGGTAAGTCACGACATGTCAATCTTGAGGCTCCTGTCCTCAGCAACTTGACGAGGAACAGTGTATGGTTGACGGTGGGAACCAACGTCCGATAGTAGCGCCGCATCACTCACAAGCGCACGAGTCTGCAGCCAGATCAGCGCAGGGCACCAGCAGTCAGGTACCTTGAGCAGCATCTTGCGCTCGTCGGGGAAGGTGAACAGCGCCACGAACAGCGCGCGGAAGCTGAGGAACAGCAGCTCGAAGAACAGCAGCCCGATGGTCTGCTGGGCGCCCAGCACGGTGTTGTTCTTGCCCTTCTGCAGCCAGAACAGGCCCGCCAGCACGCCTGCAGTCCAGAAATGCACTGGTGAACGCATGCATGTGACATGCCAGCATGAAAGTGCGCAAAGCATCAGCAGCAGGCATCTCGCCAGCAAAAACACAGCATGCGTAGTGAGTTGGAATTACTGACTACTGCAAGTGCAGGCGAGGCACAGGGGGGGCATCTCAAGGCGTTCCAGCAGCAATGTGGACTGCCGTTGTGCTGGTTCTCCAGAGCAAGTCCAGCAGATAAGCAGCACGGTTTTTTCGTTTGAAGCCTCTGCAACGCACCGATGATGAGGAACTGGAGCAGGTCCTGGGTGGAGAAGGCCTGGAAGCGGCGCACGCGCACCGCGCGGTCCAGCAGCACCTTGAACTGGGTGGGGTAGGAGGCGCCCCACCGCGACTCTGCCTGCAGCACGTTGCCGCCCTTGCCTGCGTGAGAAACAGCAGCGCGCGTCAGCACCCTGGCGACAAAGTCATCGCTCTATGTCAACGCAAGGTTTGTGTGACGCACACCTGTTGATAAGCATCACGCATGCAGAGGCTGTGGTGTGCAACAAGATGTTGCACATGTATACTCGTGGTCGTGGCAACACCGCTGGCGCACGGTCATGCAAGCCTCTGATGTAAGGCGGCCATGCCCAAGCGGATGCATCTTGATGGCTTACCGGCTTCGATGTCGCCGCTGTGGCCGCTGTCAGACGGCGACGCATCGCCTTCCACATCCACTGGATCCGCATGCGCATCGTAACCGTTCTCAGTGATGTCTGCCGCTGGGGGAGCCTTACCCAGGCTCTTTGATGAGCGATGCCTGCACCCACGAAAACCGCAGCTCTTGGTATGTGAGATGGTAGGAGGTGCACAGTGGCGGCGCCAGCCTTAGGCCCCTCACAGAGTTTATATACATCGTCAGCTACTTGCAGATGCAGCAACAGAACACAGAATACAGCTATGTGTCTCCAGGACTGTGCTCCCTGGGGAGACCAAGCTGCAGCATCTAGAAAACCCAGGCCTTCGATTATGCAAGCGGCACCCTGTGAAAATGCTGCGAAAGTGCCAGCCACACACCTGAATGACTCGCCGTTGCTGAAGGACTCGCGCACAAGCTTCACATCGTTGGCAGCGGTGGACGGGACATAGCCGTCGGAATGATGATCTGTGTATGCCTCGTAGCAGGAAATCAGGTACTTTCGGCTCTCCTCGCCATCCCTATGAGTGCGACAGTGGACAGCTCACTACACCACTTGTGAGCACACACGATGACATAACCGATAGCAGAAATCTGGTGCACAAAATTAGCTCTAAGGTTAGCTCCCATTTGCATGAGGACCCAGATGGACAGTGTTTGAGCAGTATTTCAGCATGCTGCAGATGAACAGCACGCAGCCTACCTCTTCTTGGTGGCAACATCAGAGGACGCCAGGTCCAGAATGAAGTCTGCAGCGTTGACACGGTATGGCAGCGTGTAGCCGAGCCGGTCAAACCAGTCGATGGCGTGCTCCGCTGGGCCATAGTACATTGCGTGACCCTGCAGAGCAGAGTGTGTGTGGACGGTTCAGCACATGCAACAGGCAGTTTCGACCACAATCAGCGCAGTGCCATGCCCTGGCGTAGGTGCCTCGGGATACTGCAAATGTAGCATCAGAAGGCAGGAGCAGCGACAGCCTTTGTCATGTATGCTGCCAAAGTGTGCAGCAGCTTGCGAACGTCTGATAGCACTGCCCGAATGCTGACCCACCTGGCTGAGCAGCAGCAGCTTGTCAAGCTGCTGGTATAGGCGGGACGACGGCTGGTGGATCGTTGTGATGATGGACCGCCCGCCCTTTGCTAGCGCCCTCAGCGACGTCAGCAGGTGCATCGCTGTTGTTGAGTCCAAGCCACTGCAAGTTCCAGGGCTTGCCTCAACCTTTGATGTTGACCAGCCACTGGGTAGCAGCAATGCAAGCACCAGCAAATGCCAAGGAGTCTGTGAGAAAGCTGCTGACTGCGGGTTGTACATGCACATCTTGCATGCAGCACCCTGGTAACAGCCAATGCAACTGGATGCTCTCCAGCACCTGGTGGGCTCATCCAGCAGCAGGATGGAGGGGTTGATGATGAGCTCGTGGCCCACGCTGGCGCGCTTGCGCTCGCCGCCCGAGATGCCCTTCCGGAAGAAGCCGCCTGTTGCAGTGCGGCAACATTTTGTCAGTCATCAGCAATCTTGCCGGGCGGCATCCTGATCGCGTGCATGCTGTGGCGACAGCAGCACGTTTGAAAGGCACCATGGCAGCAAGCCACGGTTGACCCTACACCACTAAACCCTTAACCATATATGCACGCACCGATGATGGTGTCCTTGCAGGAGTCGAGGCCCAGGGCGGTGATGACGGTGTTCACGCGCTCCTTTTTCTGCGCCAGCGTCATGTGGCGCGGCAGCCGCAGCTGCGCCGCGTAGAACAGCGTCTCGAACACCGTCAGGCTCTCGTACATGAGGTCGTCCTGCGGGCAGGACATGGCAGCGTGTTGTGCCCAGCCAGCCGGCAAGAAGCAGGTTAACACGCACACACATCGTACAGTGCAGCGTGTTGTCGGCAAACAGACTCACTTGCAGCACGAAGCCCATGTTGCGCTTCATGTTCTTGTTGGGGGGCGCGCCGTTGAATGTGATGTCGCCCTCCTTCCGCATCATGCTGCAGGTGAAAGCCACGACATTTGTGGCTTGTCCCACCAGCGGCAATATACAACACCAGACCCAGGATCAAGCAGCAGCATGCAGCACTCGGAGACCTCGTGCGCTGCGTGTGCTCAGGGCAGCTAACGCTGGGCACCTCTGGGCGCGGCCGCCGATGATGGTCAGCAGGCTGGTTTTGCCGCTGCCGCTGGGGCCCATGAATGCGAGCACCTCGCCCGGGCGACAGCAGCCCGTGATGCCGAACAGGATCTGCAGTAGGAGTGCCCATGTGGACATGGAATCTTGCGTCAGGGCAAGGATGCCTGCACTTGCTGCGATGCTGTCATCGCATGCAGCATCCACCTGCACAGGCAGCAGCCACGGCAGAATGCTAATAGAAGTAAAGCAGGGACCCCACCTGCCGGAACTCCTTGTCGGTTTGCTCCTTGGACTTCTTCTTGCCAATCTGCTTGATGTCCTTCAGGCTGACCTTGGGCAGCAGCGTCGGCACCTTGAATGATGCCGGCACCCACGCTGAGACGCCGTTGTACTGAAGGTACACCTGCAGGACGACAGGCACAAGTCATGCTGCTGCATGCCAGTCCTAGACCGATGAGTCGCCAGTCCAACGCCACATGCTTGGAGTGGTGCATGTGGCACCGCACTATGAGCCTAGTTGCTGGACCCACCTGCTTGTTCTTGGGGACATCCTCCATGAGCACGACATTGTCGCTCTCCTCATTTGACGCACCCATGATGACGCCTCCCTCGCCGCCGTTCATTCCCAGACTGCGGCTGCTGGACGCCCCCAGGCTGCGACGGCTGTCGGTTGGCATGTCTGCACGCAACGACAGCACCACACTATCATGCATGAGCTTTGAGAGAGTCTGCAACACACTGGTGATGAGGAGTCATTGCCGGCAGATTATGTGCTTGACTATGTGTCTGGCGACGTGGCATGCATGAAGGGGCACCGCAGCACACAGCAAAGGCGCTCACTTGCGAAGGTATCGCTGTGCACCAGAGACCGCCGTGACCGCTGCTCCTCCTGCGCAACGCGATCAACCTCTGTGTCCGCGCTGCCCAGGCGGTCCATGCTGCCTGGAAGACACGCAACCAGAAATTTACAACCAAAAACGCCTGCTGGCATTGTCTTGGCACTAAGCAGGTCCGTCGCTGGCGCCGGCTGCGCTGCCCCGAGCAGCTGCCTTCACACACGCGAAATGTGCAAGCAATGGGATACGCCCGCAACACTTACAACGGGGCTGAAGAGTGTCTGATCAACACCGGGTCACAAGAGAAGAGGCGCCTGCAGAACGTGTCACTCTCACAGGGTGCACGACATTGTGCGTCAACCGAGTCCCGGGGCGAAGCTGCAAAAGCCTTGCAACCAGAACCGCGCTGTCCACTGCGTCAGCACCGCTGGTAGATGAGGGAGGATGGCCAGTGACACTGCTGATAGTGCAACAGCGCTGCGGATGTTCCCTGTCGAGGCCAGGCAACGTGGCACCTACGGTGTGTACCTGAGGGTGGTTGGACCGCGGCTGCAGGAACCTCGATGGGTGTCAACTGCTGTCCTGGTATGCCTTGTTCGAGCCCTGTTGCGATGGGTGCAGTTGCTGACCTTGGGGGCGCCGTCAAGTGCACCTGTTGTGTGCTGCAGCACTGCCACCACTCGCTTGCCTTGGCCAGCAATTTACGCCGTCACAATTTGTCAAACCGATCGATGTATGGTTTATGTTGTTGAATGCAGCTGAAGTTGCGCCAATGAACAGCGGCGTGCAGTGAGCGGGACTTGAAACATAATGCTGACATGCCGTGACTCATCCTCCCCTGCCATGCTGGACCACCTGTTTAGTCTGTGCTCCAGGTGGGGGGTGGCCCCAACTGGGCCAACAGGGACTGATGGGAGCGAAAGGAGACTTGGGCGTGGGCTGCTGCCACCATGACCGCTTGTTGCTCTCACCCTTGACAAGCACAGCAAGGTACGAAAGCTGCTGCACAGTGCGGTTGCAGCGCTCGTGGTGGCCCCCCGCAAACCCAGGTAGGCGTGCAAGCCGCCGTCTGAAGCAAGTGTGCAGTCCGCAAAGCCGCTGCAATGCCTGGCCTACGGCAGCCGCGAGATGACGTCCTGCACCTCCTCCTGGGTGTACAAATGGTATTTGGGCGCCACGGACGCGATGTCCACGTTGGTAGGCGTCACCTTCTCCTCCATGACCTGCTTAAGCACTGAGAGCGCCAGCACCTCCGCCTCCTTAAATGTCATGTCTTTCCTGCATCCACACAGCACCAAGAGGTCAGAGCCAGCCGCCAGCAGTGCAAAAGACATATGCCAGCATGCTGCGCTTCGAAGCGATGTGCTGCATGCCACTATGACGCTTGCAGTCTCAATCGAGCACAGTCTGCTGCTGAAGCAGCCAAGACAGCTACCAGACACACCTGTAGCCCTCCTCCAGCGCTGACTGTGCGCCCTCCGAGCCAGAGCCGATGGCGCGCGCCTCGTGCCGCACATACATGCCAGACGGGTCTGTGTTGTACCTGCAGTGCGGGGGCATGCTGTGTTATTGCCAGGCGCCGCTGCACTGCAGTAAGCCCCTGGAAACCACAATTGTGCCGGGCAGTGCAACCAGCAACACGTGCTAGCAATGCATGTGCACAGCACGTGCTGTGCACATGAGGAACTGAAGAAACACTCACAGCACGGGGCCATCGTCATCCCACCCTGCCACCAGCAACGCCACGCCGAAAGGCCGGCTCTGCAACCGCAGAAGAGGGTGGCAATGAGAATCTGGCACCATGGACAGAACTACCACACTTCAGGCGAAATGGTGCAGATGCCACCTCTGACAGACAGCAGCACGTACCATGCCACCTTCTTCATCATCCTCGCCGAACTGCAATGCCAGATCACACAGCGACTGCGTGCATGACTCCACCGGCATCGGCTCGTTGTAGGTGAAGCGGTGTTGCTGCAGGAGGCACAAGCCGGTTGTTGGATGGGTGTCTAGATGGACTTTTGCGGATGCTACCCAACAATCAATGCTATGACGATGCCCGACGGATACGGCGGGGAAGGTACCTGCGTTGCATTGCGCCCATGGTCTACAAGCGTGCGCGCGTCAGCTGTGAGGCCGCTCATGGCGCAGCCGATGTGCTCGTCGATCTCCGCCACCTTCTCATTGCTTTTTGGCACCTGCAGCAGCGGGCATGCCATCACCGCTTGTCTGTTCCCCTGCCTATTGCCGGCAGACGTGCTGACATGTGCTGCACCTCAGACTACTCACCAGCAGCGGTGACGTGATGCGCTTCTCGACTGCGAGCACGACGCCCTCCTTCACCTTCACACCAATGGCCGTCGAGCCCAGCTGCGGACACAATGGCGGTGACTGTTAATTGTTGATCAGCAGCGGGGGCGATTCCTTGTGCAGCATTGCGAATCACTCATGCATGTAATTTACCTTGATGGCCTCGATGGCATACTCGACTTGGAACAAGCGACCCTCCGGGCTGAATGTGTTGACGCCGCGGTCATATTCACTCCGAGTCAGGAACATGCTGACCTATTCAAGCAGCAGTGCTACCCACTAGCTGGAGAGGACGGTCTGTTCAGCCAAGGGATGATCCGAACAGCGTGAAAACTAGGCAATGCGCTCTGCACTCGGTACCTGCAAAACGCTGATGTCTGGCCACAGTCTCAGGCCGTCACACAAAATGCAGAGCAGCAGCGTCGCGCAAGTACTTCAAAATGTAAGGTGTCGATGACAGAGGCCAGTCAGCACGCCAGCGCATATGAAATGTGATTGATTGGGCGTGCAAACAGCGAAGCTTCTTATGGGGCGCCCTGCAGCGCTGTGTGCAGGAAACAGTGGAAGGTGAGCTGTCCACAACCCTGCCAGCCTCGCTTGGTGCCGTGCAGTCTGATTGGGGATCACAGGTAGTGCTTTCCCACTTTGCTGGCCTGAGGGGCCAGATGCACGAGCCTGTATTGTCACCGGTGTGTTACAGTAGCAAAGTGCTGCTTGCAAGCAACTGTTGAAAAGAAGCCCAGACGTACGCCGCGGACAGAGCAGAGGAAACCGCACACATAGGCAGTCCTTGTGCACTTCTGTGCAACCCAGCAACGTTGAGACCGCATCAAAATGTCGCAGTGACGCCTACCCTTGCAGGATCTCTGTCCCACTGCCAGAGTTGATTGCCAAAGCAGTGAAGATGTCTGTGCGCGTCACCTACATAGCAGACACCTCATTTGTTCGTCAATCTGCTGAGACACGAACACTTGCCTGGGGTATCAGCGTTATGCTGACAAGGAGATGATGAGCGTCATGCAGAAGCTGTGTGGAACTGGAAACATGCTGAGAGGTGAAGGACTCACGATGCCGACCACACGAGCGTTGTTGTCGACGATGGGGATGCGGTGCACCTTGTGCTTCAGCATCAGGCATGCCGCGTCTGCCACCTTGCTGTCTGGCCGCGACGCCACCGGCGGCGATGACATGATCTGCAGGTTGCAGGGTATACACTGTCGTTGTATATGCCGAGCTTGGGGCTACGTATGTTGCTCAGCCGACAGTGACCCTGCTAACATTGCAATGGCACCCTGCACAAGTCCACACGGTCTGAATAGGCACATGGTTCCAACATGACCGACATGATAACACTGGCAGGGGGTGCAGGACTCTGCGATGCTTTGCAACAAGGGTCGGACTCTACCAGCAGCTGATCAGCTGTCAGCTTTCGGCGCGCGTGAAGCCAGCCAATTTGGCGGGCAGGTTGCTCAGCATTTGCTTGACATGTTGCACACCTCCTTCACGGTGTTGCCGCGCTTCTCCAGGTCCTTCTTGGACACGACGCCCACCAGCTTGCGTGTGGCGGCGGACTCCACGACGGGCAGCCCCGTGATGGTGGTGAACATCTTCCGCAGGTCCTCCACCGTCGTCTCCGGCGTCGCCACCGTCATGTCCGTCGACATGATGTCCCGCAGCAGGCTGCCTGCACGCGCAGGGACCGAGCGCCTGTTCAGCATGGCGCTGTCGCTGGAAACGTGCTCGAAAGCTCCGCTGCAAGCACGCTGATCGATCCTGCATCCTGCAAGCCTGCATCTGTGCCGGCGTGCTGGACACTGTATGCACCATATGCACGCCGACCAGACACTGATCCTCCAGCATGCATTGCTTGCAGCAATGTGAAAGGAAGCAAAACTCAAGCGCACCAGGCGCGGCCTCGTCCTTAAAGACATTGTCGTTGAAGTACTCGCCCACGTCCTCGTCTGCACGCACACGCATGCTTGGATCAGTAGCAGGACGCCGGAGACGCGATGTGCTGGCGCAGCATGGCGCAGAAGGCAGCGAAGTGCAAGCGACCGAACCACGTCAGGGTTAAGGGCTGAGTTCCACAGCCTCGGTGCCTGGTGCAATCTGAAGCTTGATCGAGGGTGCAACATGCTCACACAACCCTTGTAGATGTCCAGCTTGTCTCAAAAGCGAGCCTGTGCCCATCTCGACAGCGAGGAGTGTGGGCAAGGGCTGCAGGTGTCAACTGCAACTCACATGACGCCAGGCTCCAGTTCGCTGACCACTCGCCAGTCAGACCCTGCGGCTCACGATCGCCGGCACGCGCCACAACACATCGCTGCTGGAAGGCAGGGGCGGCAGCAAGTGTCGAAGCGCGCGATTGCCGCTGCACAGCTGCCTGCCGGCCGGCAAACGCAGCCGGTTGCACCCCTTGGCACATCAACGTCTGCATGGTGTCGGAACAGTGGTCTCGTCGAACGCCCCAGCTGTGCAGGGCTGTGACTGCAAGACCCAGAGATCGCTTGCCCAGATTCTTTGCAGAGCACCCGCGCACCTGGAAGGTGGAAGCAGGTCTGCTACAGGTGAGTCACTTTGCCTTGAAAAGGTTGCCACTGTTTCTTTCAAGCTGTTCCGCCTCAATCACTACCTACATCCTGTCTGCCTGCCAGCTGTGACTTCACACACGATGCTCACACTGTCGATCAAACAAATGCTCGTGTAGCCGACAAAATGATGAATTCAATCAACGCGTTGCCCTTGGAAATCCTATCTACTTGCAAAATTGACATAACCGTACACGACCTCCCATCTGACATGGCGCACCCCAAACACCGCTCTTGCTCAGCTTGATCACCACTGCAGGCACGCTTCGCTGCTCCCTACAGCATACTGACTAAAGCTTGATTGGTCGCTCTACCTGGCATTCTCACACGCTTATAGTCGCAGCTGATGTTCCCTTGAGCCCAGCGGCTGGCGCAGCCGCCGCTGGCAGCGGAGCCGCCCGTGCTGCAGGCAGCGGGAAGGTCGGCGCTTGCCGCCGGTTGAGCGTTTCGTACAGCAGTCGCGGCGCCAGCCTGCAAGACCAGGGAGGATGGTAGATGAGCTGTTAGAGTTCCAACGGTGGAGGAAGCAGCAGGTGGTGTGACGAGCGCTCTGCATGCGATGCCACCACCGCATGATAGGGGCGCTCAAGTCGCTGCCCACAGTAACCACCGCTCACTTCCGGTAGGGGTCACGCTCCCGCTCGCGCAGCAAGAAGTCGATCTCGCTCTCCACAGCTGCCTTGCTCTGCGCATATAGCTGAGCAACGCGCGCTGGGCTGTCCTTGTCCTCCCGTTC
This sequence comes from Bryoerythrophyllum caledonicum, assembly GCA_963971425.1. Lineage (NCBI taxonomy): Eukaryota > Viridiplantae > Streptophyta > Bryopsida > Pottiales > Pottiaceae > Bryoerythrophyllum > Bryoerythrophyllum caledonicum. The sequence goes on along the minus strand of CAXARX010000143.1, from coordinate 6,086 downwards.
GAGCTGAATGGGTGCGCCTAAGATCATAACTTGCACGGTTAAGGCATTGTCAAGACCAGGTAAATGATCAGCTTTTGCCACGAGGGACTGCACAACAGCAATCTCCAGTTCTGCAGCTCGCCACATCCGAGGCAACGGGCGCACCGAAGCTGAAGTAGAAGCGCTCAGGCGGCTTTGGCACTGAGAAGGGCTGCAGAAACATTTCGGGGTCAAGGCCGTTGTCCTTTACGCCCCTGCACGCATCAAGACGGCAGAGTGTGAGCACCTTTGGGGTCTGCTTGCATGGTGAAGCACCCCTGACGCCTGTGGGATATGCACAAGCAACATGGCAGCACCATGTGCACCTGCGAGCCTGCGGGATCTGGGAGGCACGCCGCGCGATCTGCTCGCCAATGAAAGGCAGCCGCCGGATCTCTGGCGCATCCAGCAGCATTTCGACGCTGCGAGCACAGAGCAGGGGGACACGTCTCGTCGATTGTGATCATCACAATCAATTTGCAAACCTGTACAATGCAGCCTTAGGGAAGTGGCATTTGGGCGTGAGCCGTGAGGCGTCGTGCTGATGTGCAACCATGACATGGCGGAGCTATTCTGGTGCAGTCAGCCTGACAACGAGGCGCCAGCGCACCTGTCCTCGCATCCAACGGCCCCCACCGGGATGATGGTCGCCCCAAAGCGCGCCGCCACGCGCACAAACTCGGGCTCCTCTGGCCAAATCACCTTGTACTTCTCGCCCTTATTCTTGTAGGCCTGCACACATGCACAGGATACCGAGTGTAAATGCGTCAGCTGGTCTTGACAATAGTCGCACATGCAACGTATGTGCAAGCGCTGTCGTCAGGCGGGAAAGAGGTGCGCAGTCGCACCTCGCGGACGCCTCCTGGATAGAGCAGAACGCTCTCCTTGTTCTTCAGGAGCCTGTGCGCCAGGATACACACCTCCCCTCCACTGATATCCGCTATTGGTGCAAATGTCCACGATGACCTGTTCACATGGCTGTCATCACTTGCAGTAGGTGCCCTTGCTTGCTTGCCTGAAGAAGCTGGTAGGGCCGACCTTCACTGCACCGAAAGTCTGCATGAAGCTGCCAAAGCCCTGGTTGCCGCCGCCCTGCGCACATCAACCATATTACATCGGCAAGGACAATCTGCTTCGGTGCATCAAAATCCTAGGTGGCATCGCCCGTTGGCTCGCTTTGCACTATATCCTACGCTCTGTCTGTCACAGTGCCCCACCTCAAAGATGACTGGGTGGGCCAGGCCCCGGGGCATGATGCCCGCCTGATTGAGTAGGCCCTCGACAAGGAACCCGATGTCCAGAGCATATGTCTGATGATTGCCTGCAAGCAACGACTTCCGCTTAGCAAATCACCAACACGGAAGGCTGCACGCTCTGCCCTGGACATCAGATGGTCATCCTGCTTGTTGGATTGTCGACTGGCGGGATACGCAAAACTAGCAGGTTGGATTTCTGCACCTACGAACAGCAGCGGGCGGTTGGCTGGCAGGTCATGGATGCCTCGCTGTACATTGCCTAGTGCATCTCGCGTGAAGAACACTGGGCTCACTAGACTTCGCAAACCGCCCAGCAACCTGCAATGCAGTACCAGCAGACGCTCAGTTCACGGGCCGAGGTTATTAGCAGCTTCTGTTGCGCGAGCGTCGTGGAAAGAAAATCGTCTAAGGAAATAAGAAATCGCCCACAACGAACATACAGACTCTTGCATGACAGCATGAGCGATGTCAGACTTCGGACTTGCACTGCAGCTGCAGTCACAGGGATGGCAGGCTCCTGGTTTCAGCAAATGCTGCACCTGTCTGCCTCCTTCTTGAGCTCTAACTGCGTTGGGAGCTCGATAGGCTCGACGCCTCCAAAATTTCTTAGGCTGCGCTCAAAGATACAATGTCAGCTACTATCTATGTTTGTCGGCAATTTGGCATGTGAATGGGGTCTGTTGAAGCACATCATTGATGGCACCCGCCGGCACTATGAGCATCTGCACACCTGCGAGTCTGCAGGGGAGCGCTCATAATGCGGCGCTGAACGTAAAAGCCCTCCTCGCGCATGATGTCTACGATATTGACGCCTGTCTCCTGCAGCACCGCATGACTGCGGCCCTGTAGCACCTGCGGCATTACATGAACAATAGGCTGAGGCAACAACACAACACCGTGCAAAGGATCATTGACCAACAACAGTGCAGTGCTGCTGAAGCTGAACTCATGCTGCATAGGTACTGGAGCACAGGTGCTGGAGCAAGCCACATTCACTGACACCTACAAGACACAACAGGTCGACATGCTCGTCCAACATTGGCTGCAGTGCAGACTAGGGGCGCACCTTCAGGGTGCAGCGCGGTATGGCCCGCTGGAGCCGCGGACCCTCCGAGTTGGAGGGTATAAGCAAGTCGCCATCTCCTATGACGAGCAGGACCCGCTGCTGCACCTCGCTGTACCTGCGCACAACCATGAACCCTGTGTGTGTACTGCGCTACCATGTGTGACTGCAGCGTCATCAGACACACGGCTATGGCACATACGACTGCCATGGTGCTGGGAACAACAGGAGGAAGCTGCCGTGTTGAGCAACTGGGCAGCTGCTTACATATTCTCGATGTACCGACACCCCGCAGACAGCAGCCGCAGCTTCCAGGCAAGGGTCGCTGGCGGCAGGATGTTTGTGAGCGCTGTCAGCTGGGGTATCAGGTTTGCCAGACCCTGCCCGAGTGCTCCTGCCTGCACGCCGAAGAGTGGTCATCATAGTCATAGACAGAAACACGTGACGACCTGCATAGGGGCGTCGTCTGAATTCAGCAGCCAAGATCTGACCTGATTCTGTAGTGACATGCTGCGATCCACGCCCGCCGCAGCAAGCGACACCGGGTTGCCAAGCACAGGCGCGAGAAGGATTGGCACGGCCTCGTACATCTCCTGCAACAACGAACATTTCAGCTCCGCACATGCTGGACTGCACATGGTGGATGGCACAACTCCAGGTTGCAGTGATGTATGACATCACTGGACACTCCCAAAACAGGAGCCTACCTTTGGGACCATGGGCAGCAGCGGGCCCAGCACCGGCCAGGCGGAGCGCTCGTACGACGTCGCCGGGTTGACCAGCACCACGCGGTTGACCAGGTCGGGGCGCGCCGCGGCCACGGCGATGGCCAGTATGCCGCCAAATGACTCGCCCAGCAGGTACACCGGCCGCTCCGGCGGGAAGTCGCCCACCTCCGCCTCCAGAAACTCCCTGCGGAAAGGTTGGAAAAGGAGTGATGCTTTGTACCTCCAGCTGATGTCCTGTAGGTCATCGATTGGTTGAGCAGATCGACAGCGCGTCCGCCCGCAATCAGAGCCTTGGCAGTCACATATACATAGGCGCATGCACACGGTGAACTCACGACTCAGCAGAATGCAGGCCACACTCACTCCACGATCTCAACGAGCCGGGGGAAGCGGGTGCGATCGTGCGGCGGCACCGACAGCGCCACCAGGTCGAACGCCTCCGCAAGTGCAGGGAACTGTTTGTAAGCAGCCAGTCCCGTGCCATCAATGCCTGTGGGTGCAGCGAAGGACGGTGTTGACAAGCCACCAAACTGCGCATCTGCTGCAGCCGCGCATCTGCACCATCTGAAGCACAGCATGCGCTCTGCGGATGTCTTTGTTGCCGAGCCTGCGCCGCGCATACCTGGGAGGTACAGCATGTAGGGCAGTGCTGAGAGGTCTGGAGGCGGGCGCACACCGGGGACCAGGGGGCACATGAGCCGCGGTGGTCCACCTGCACATCCGGGCACTCTTCACTGTACATTGCACGAAATCGCCTTGGTGCCAGCCACCTAGATCCACGGCGGCGTGCTGCTCGCTGCCCAGCGTCCCAGCCTCACCGTCATTCCGAGTGAAGTCGCCAAGGCCGATACGGTTAGAGCCCTTCGGGTTCATGATCGTCTGCTGGTTGGCATCCACGAAGGGCGTCCTCGGCACTTCAACCTCCACGCCCGTGAACGTGGGCTCGACCACAGCTGTGCCTGCAGTCGCAAACGCTCGACTGGTGCATCCATGTCCAGCCACGCGAAATTGCAGTTCTGCCGATCCAAGCATGTGCACAACAGCTCCCACCTTCTGATTCTGTCGTCACTGCAGCTGCGTGAACACTCCGTCTTTGCTGTGCAGGGCGGGCTGCGAATGGCGCCACCCGCAGCATGCATGGCGGCGAACATGCTGGAGCCGTGACCCTTGCCTGTAGTGATACGTTTGCCATTGCACTCTGATGCATTCTGTTGATCATATCAACTAAAGAACCGACTGCTGACGCTGTAACTTAGAGGCCGAGTGCACCACCTATGTGAACAGGCTGCACTTTAAGGTCCACCGACATTGGCGGCAGCTACCCAGCCCTGGCAAATGCCACTTCAGTACTCGCAATATGCCTAAATCTACGGTCGGATTGTGCGAGATGTGTATCAGCTTGCGTTCACCTGCCATGCTGCGCACGTCATCATAGTCCCAAGGGTAACTTGCCCGCATTGTGCCTAGGATTGTCGATTAGGTGCCGAGATAGTCCGCTTGTGTCCGCCTTCATGCACGCGCTCATTCATGTCAAATCGAAGCAGAAGTCGAGGCTGATCACCTTGCACGTTTGCAGAGCTTGCCGCGCAGCAGAGTGGGCACTTGCGTGCATGGTTTGTCGGGATATCGGGCAAAGGACGCGTTTCGAAACGCTTGTGAGCAGCAGGGTCGTCGAACAGCGCGCCTGCATGATCAGCTGTTATCCACATGACACATCCAGCACGGCTGGCATGCATGATCAGGAGCTTTGAGAAAGGGCAAACCCACTCGGTGATGGGGACTTGGGTCCTGGTCGCTGGATCGCACCCCTCAGCATTGTGCTCACCACCGCACGAACCCCGCACAGGTGACCAGTCTTCGTCATTTGCTGCTGCAGCACAGGCAGACTGCAGGTTTGGCAACCGCTACATGGTAACCCTTTTCCAACTGCGCACTTCCGCCACATTTCCAACGTCCTGATGCACTGCAGGCCAAGCCACGCAGATCAGCAGGCGGCTGGGCGGCAGCAGTTGGCGCCGTGGCAGCAGCAGGCTCACGTGGCGAGGTCCGGCTGCTGCGGCAGTCTTGGCAGAGCAGCCAGGCATACTACAGCAGGGGTTGCGGCGGATCAGTTCATCGCCGCATGCCAACTCCATCCAGACTCTTGCAGCCGCCGGATGGCCATGCCAAGTGAGCCTCACATGACAGAGCATGCAATGCTGGACGACGATGTACATCGCGGCATGTTTGGCGACTCCTGCCAGAACCCTGATGTCAAGACTGAAGTGTCTGAATCTGGCCATCCCCTTGCAACAGGGCATGTCCTCACTATGGCGCTTCGGCAGACACAGCCTCAGCAGCACGTCGGACGGCAATGACGGCATCCCAGCAGCCAGCGTCTCAGTAGACAGCTCGATTGATATCCCACTGACCAAGACGCTCCCAGTGTTGACGCCCCTGCCAGAGGAGAGGTATGGTGTCCCCAAGCAGTTGAAGTCCTACCCGCAGACTGTGAGGGCGTGTGGCTGGGACATGCTGCGTAAGATGGGCACTGGTCTGATGCATCCCGTCGTCTGGCTGCAGCGGTCCAGAGCTGCAAGTGGAGACAGGCGGCGCCTGCATCCCAACCCGCAGAAAGCTAACAAGCTGGGCGAAGACTCTTTCTTCATCACGAAGGACGGCAAATCATTTGGTGAGGCGTGTGCAACATGCCTAGGTGCATTGCATGGCTGTTGACCAAAAGGAACCTGCTGATGAGTATGGTGGCATGGTCAAATGGATCCAATCAAACAGCCTGCTGTACCAACACTCACTGCTATGTTGCCAGGCGTGGCTGACGGCGTGGGCGGCTGGGCGCTGTCTGGCGTGGACTCGGGCGAATACTCGCGGCTGCTGATGCAGATGGCGCAGCTGTTTGCAGAGTCAAAAAGCTGGACCCACACCCGAAGCAGGTGGGTCGTCTGTACTCGCAGACCTGCTCTCCAACAGCCACCCATAATGCAGCCCTGCTCAGCTTCATAGGTGCCTGTAGGCCTCCTCGTT
>CAXARX010000142.1:0-18455 GCA_963971425.1 Bryoerythrophyllum caledonicum | reverse complement strand
CATTTATAAGCTTATTTTTCGACCAGATAAAATGGTTTGCAGTACCTTTTGACTATTGATCTACGTAGTATTAAACATGTTGATTTTATTGCAGCGATAAAATTTGGGGGTTGAAGATTCGGTTTGAAAAATACAGCAATTTGAAATATTGCAAAAAGTGAAAAAATTACCGTTTTGCACGCGGTTTTTTCCCTCTTCTCGCAGCAACTATCATTCGATAAGAACACGTTCTAGGTCAGTTTTTGACACTCTTTCCGAATCCGGAGCTAAACATCCAAATAAGACAACTTTTCTGTGCACATGGGGTAGGGGGTTGTTTTAAAGGGGTTCCTTTGAAGAACAAAATTGATCATATTTTTATAATTTTTGCCGCTTTTTTTTAGGTAGGATAGTGTGTTTCAAAAGTCTTTTCTGAAAGAAAAAATAAGTGGGACATTTGTTTGCTGCCGAACTATACATAGAAAAAATAATAAATTTGTCGTGACCACATCGGGAACCGCATTGTTTGTTCTGACAAGTTTTTGTGTGGATTCCATTTATTAACTAGTATTCGTACTTAGATAACATTAATACTAAATTTATTCAGGTTGGCTAATCTTGTGTCTGTGTCTAAGTGGCAACACCGTTTGGTGCAGAGTTCTTTGCAATTCAAAGTAATTTCTCACATCTCATACTTCTACAGCAATGCATGCGATTTATTTGTCCGGAGGGAATTAATGTTGTATTAGTGTTGAAGTGTGTTTTTTTTCACATTTAAAAAATAAAACAAACATGATTTAATTCAAAATATTCAAAATTAAACTCACTGACGCGCGAAATTGACCGGACGCAATATCGCGCACCGACATTGCAACGTTATTCCTAAAAAAGTACGCAATTTTAACCGCAAAAAACAACAGTTTAAGTATAAGTGGCATTTTTGTTCGTTTAAAAAATAAGTAGCATAGCAGTATCAATCCAACCTCTACTCACTTCCTGTACAATGCCTGTACAAATACATTGTCCCAAAACTTTTCTACACACACGTGCATAACAGCAAGTGCTAGAATTTGACGCAACAGAGCGCCACGGAGTGCCTCCTGCAGTACATACAATCGAGCCCAGGATCTTGAAAACTAATAATCGCCGGACCGATAAAGCTAGATTGCATGGGTGGTGGTAAGAACAAAGGATCGCATCGAAAACCCCGTAACCACAGTATGGAAAAATCTTCATACTAATCAAAGCGGACTTTTTGAAAATTTCTATAGAAAAAGGTGTGAAACAAAAGAAGCACCGTACACTACTGAGCCAGTTCGTACCCCGGTGTACCAAAAAAGCCGGTAACAAGCTATACTTAAAAATTAAACCATTATGACTACGAGAAAAAATGGAAAACTCATGCTAAGCAAACTATGGAGAATAGGCCATAGTAAGCTTAGGCCTATTCGTTCGTAAAACTATGCTCACTTTTTTTTTCTCGTTCATAGCAATTAATGGGCTTAATGTAACTAGCTAACTCAAGAAAGCGTTCAAGAAAGCAAAAACGAGCGACGAAAGAAGAAAATTAAGCTTGAATGGCAGCCGGTGCAGCGTTTGGTTGTATGAACCGGCTTCGATATCGCAGATTGTTTATGGCTCGCTGATAGTTGTCGGGGCTATCGGTCTTTGCTTGTTCCTACTTTGGCCCCCGATTGTGCGACACGGTGTCTATTACCTGGCATTGACTGCTGCCAGTTTGATTGGCTTTTTGTTATTTTTCCTGGCCGCCTTCCGATATGTTCCATTTACAATTGTTCGGGTACTCACCGGCGGTAAGCCGACTTTTTGGCTCCGTGTATTGATTTCGAGGCTCAAGATGATCAGGAGTTTGACGTACGATTCCGCGTTTCCCGTCAAGATGATGAAAAGATACGGCGGCTGAAGCTTAGCAAGTCGACATTGATAATCAAGGTAAAGAGCATCGCGAAGGCCGCGGCTACATGCATGGTAAAGAGCATCATCGCCACCGCACGTGAATATGGCGTTTGCATGGGTAAAATCAAAACACTCGAAGATTTTCGTACAAAGTATGGCGTCGCCGACGCGTATTATACCGACAAGCTTGCACAGTTTTTTTTTACGAAACAGAATTGTAATAATTAATTAGTTTTGTATGGTCCGAAAACCGATAGAGGCGCGACGGCTCAGCCGGCAACGTTTCCGGTTGGTGCCGAAAAGTCTGCCGCTACTGCAACGATCGATCGTGATAGTTTGTTTCATTCCATTGCCGGATGTCGTGGGGCGAAAACCGAGCTCGAAATTGATCTTTTCCGATACGTTAATCGAATTGAAAGCGAAGCATATAAACAAGTCATTCGTGCGGCGCGGTCGGGCATGCTCGAATATTAAGTCGAAGCTGAATTCACGTTTTTTTTCTTTTCGGCTGGCAAGTTCCGGAAGTATACGGCGGTGTCGGTCTGGCTAACACGTAGTTTGCAAAAGCCGTTCAAGCTGCTGGCTGCTATAACGTCGTCGTGTTCGTCCACGGCGAACCTTCGACCCGTATTTTTCGCCGAATTTTTGATTGCACCAGACATGGTCATCATCAGCTTCGAATGCCGGAAAACTTAGGTGGGATCTTGAAATCCTATTCTTAAAATGCTTGTATGTATTTGCTCTTCTGTAAACGTGGTAGTTTTTGGGTTTTTTTTTGTACTTTATGCTTATGCTTCTAAGTTCTAATAACGCTTTTAAGAAATTTCACACGTAAAATTTGCTGGTTTGGTATCTGCGCACACGTAAATAATTTATACTAGGTTTTGTTTTGTCTTGCATACGCGCGCGCTTCTTAAATTTTTATTGAGTGTTGAGGTCACGGCCAGTGCCTGCAGAAAACGGTCTCGGTGCTGGGAGGGTGTCCGGATACAGTCCAGCCCCATTCGGCATCGCGGCCCATACTGCCAGGCAGTTTTCATTTGCAAAGGGCACAAAAACAAAACCCCAAGCCCACGAGCTATTCGCAAAGGTCGTCGTTATTCCATTGTTGTTTATGATGTCTGTACCCGACAATGTATGCGCCGTCTGCAAGAAAGTGTGTGCAAGTGCGAGAGGTGTCCAGCAACATCATCGATTATCGAACTGCGGAGGTCAAGCGTATCAGCAGCCGCAACATATAAATCTACCACATACATCAAACAGTCAGCAAATTTCCAGAAATCAGCAGCAGCCGCTGCTACCGCATATACAAATTACGTCGAACAGCCAGCCAGCTATCAGAAATCAGCAACAACAACCCGGTATATTCGACGCGTCTCGAACACGTAGACAGGCCGCTATTACCGCTACGCATGTTATGAGTAGTACGCAGTCTACTCGTGCGCCGCTACTTAATCTACCGCTAGCGCTTAGCAGGAAAACAGCTGCCGCCTGTACATGAAGCACGATATCGCCAGTTACAAGCTCAAATACTACTCAAACAACAACACCATTAGTACTACCGTGTAGTAGCAATACAATTCCCCCTCGTGGTACAACTCCTGTTGTCTCTGACGATGAAGATGATACGGAAGACGCCTCGAACGATGAACTTGCAATGCTGCCTACTCCCGCAGTTGCTAATATACCAGATGTTCCTGATGTGTACGAATATCTCTGTCCATATTGCGATCAAATATACGACAAAGAAAGCGGCGTGAAACAACACATTGCGCGCAGTCACGGCGATAAATATCGTGAACATCAAAACGTATATCCGGAATTAGTACCGCGTCTTCTTATCCCCAACTTGACGCCAGAGTCATCGAACGACGAAACGACCTCCTCTGATTTAATTAAAGCCTTGATAGCTAAATGGCAACCAATTTGGCAAAGCTGGGCAACGAACATCAAATGAATATCTCATGAAAAGTTCGATGCTCACATGAAATGCTTTCTGCAAGACTTAGTCAAAAACGGTCATCGACTGCGTGGGCCTAAAAGTCCTGCAAATCGCTTTTACGCTATGCGGAAGAAGCGTAAAGCAAAAGGTGAGAAAGTTGCCAAACATCTCGAAGGTCACTCAATCAGCAGTAATCCGCAAAGGTCAAGAAAGGTTAATCGCGACAACAACAAAGAGCAATTTGCAAAAGATCAACTGCAGTGGCTATTTTATAACTGTCGATCAAAAGCGCGTAAAATTGTGATGATGCCAAAATCGATCAAATGCAGCATTGATCCGAATATAGTAACACAATTCTATTCTGAATTGTTTGGCACTGTAAACGACAGCTGCAGTGAACACTATTCATCTGTACCGCATGCCGAGCAGGCCGAGCTTGATGACACGTCTTTTCACCTTTCCTGTGCGCACGCCACGCTTGCCATGAAGAAAATTGGTGTCGACAAATCCGCCGGCCCTGATAATGTGTACATACGTAGTATTAAATCGATTGATACTGACGGCTGGATGCATGCCAACATTGGCAATGCAATATTACGATTGAGTTACTATCCACAACCACTACGACGCGCTCGCACAGTGCTGATACACAAAGGCGACTCAGAAGATGACATTGGTAACTGGCGACCAATTACCATTTTTCCGATGACCCGGCGAATAATTAGCAAAATGTTCGACTGGCATTTGCGACGCTATATTAAATTTTCCAGTCCGCAGCAGGGTTTCATCAATCAACCCGGTTGCTTGAAAAACATTGATAAGCTGAGTCGATTACTACAACACGCTAAAGACCACAAAAACGATATGCACACAATACTTCTCGACGTAAAAAAAGCGTTCGATTCGATAGGTCACAAGCATCTTGAAGGTGTATTGCAATCACGCTCAATGCCAACTATGCTTCGAAAAGCATGTATTGCGGCACTGCATGACAACACAACTACAGTTTCGGGATGTAGAATGCAGAAGCCTATACCATTCAAGCGTGGTGTTGCACAAGGTGAACCGCTTTCGCCGGTGCTCTTTAATCTTGCCATCGATGACATCATCAACGACTTGGACGACTACGACATTAAGGCATCAAACGGGTATACCGCTGGCCATGAAACTGCCTTGGTGCTGTCATTTGCTGATGACACTGCTGTTATCGGTAAAGATTTAATATCTTCACAGAGGCTGCAAGATACTGCCGAAGCCGGTTTTCGTCGTTATAGTCTAAAACTAAATGCTAAAAAGGCGAACTGGTTAGCAGTGGTAAAAGGCAACGCAATTCACGGCGACAACCTTACAAGCAGTGGAATTGCACCGCTGCAGTTGTTGAATGAATTCATTTATCCGATCAAACAATACACGGTTGCTAGATACCTGGGCGCGCATTTTTCTCCACTTCAGACAATCAATAAAGACGCTACCGAAAACAGCTGGCTCAAACAATTTGATCAACTAATTACATGCAAGTTGTTACGTGGCGATCAGAAACTACAAATGTTTCAACAATACTTAGCACCGGTCTTGAATTACACATTTCAAGTGACGCCAAACGAGCTCATTGACACGGTATGGCTAAGAAAATTAGATCTCAAAGTTAAAAGCGGTATTCGAGATATCTTAAGCGTCGGGTATGATGTTGTGAACAATTTTCTCTATTGCCGTCGAAAAGATGGTGGGCTTGCCATTGTTAAATACGAATGGGAAGCGCGGCTGCAACGAATTCAAGCGCTGAGCGTACTCCATCAAAATGCAAAAGATCCTGCTACTGCTATGTGTCTACAGTCTCAATATGTTAAGGAAGCTTGTGTTTGCTTTAGCGAACTCCAGTGCGTTTACCCCACTGAGTCAAAACCTCTTGAACAAGCTAATCTTTCTGTTAAAATTCGAGGCACACTGCGTGACAGGGAATCTGAACACTGGTGCGACATGCCTACGCAAATCGGTGTAGCGATGTACAAGCACTGTCCGCAAACGAATCAATGGATTTCTAAGAAGGGAGACATACGTGAAAGTACGTGGCGTACCATGATTCAGGCGCGCTGCAATGCTGTTCCCATGCTGACTATACCACGTCTACAACGCAGAATTAGTGAAGACCGGCTATGTCGGCGCTGCAAACTGACAGAAGAAACGTTGGGTCATGTACTTGGTAGTTGTAGACATGGTGAATTACTTAGAAACACAAGACATAATGAAGTTGAGAAAATAATAGCCGAAAGTCTACGTGGTAAAGGTTTTAGTGTAGACACGGAAGTAAAGTGTATTGCAACAAATGGTACTTCACGTCGTGTTGATATGATTGTTATTTGGCCAAATCGTTCAAAAGCAGTAATATTAGATCCTACAATTCGAATGGAATGGGGTGATGAAGCGGCGGAAGAAGCGTTCGAAGAAAAGCGTAATGTATACGAACCGATATTTCCATGGTTTGCAGAACAGTATAGATTGCCACTTGAATCAATTACTGTACATGGTCTTTGGTTCGGCGCACGCGGCGCAATTCATCCGAAAACACTTGCTGTATTTAAATTGTTAAGGCTTCCGCTAAAACTTGTGGATACTATTACTAGAAAAATAATTGATTTTAGCGCTTCTATTATTGAAAAACATTTATATGATAGTTTTTAGTTTTTTTTTACTACTCTTTTCGGCTTTGCTTGACATTGTTTATGTACAACTACCTATCTCTGCTTGCTAAATTTGTTTAAGTTGGTTTACCTTGTGTGTCTGTGTCTAGATGGCAACACCGTTTGGTGCAGATTTCTTTGCAATTCAAAGTAATTCTCTTTCCAAGGTGATTGTAGATCAAGAAACAGTAAATCCCAGAGGTGCAGATCGATGTTGTATAGGTCCTGGTTGTGATGAAGCTACTAAACCTTTGTTAAAATGGACAGGTGCTTTTTTGGTGATAATATCTAGCGCACTTGCTTTTAGTAAATCATCACTGGCTCGACCGTTCTTACGCCGGCGTCCACAAACTCTGGTGTAAGCGTGCATATAAAGTGAGTAAAGTATCACCTCGGTACACTGGCTTGACTCTCGGTCTCCGCGAGTGTGCATAAAAACGTGCACAACTATTTATTAGTACAATCTCAAACCTCACAGGCGTGATTTGATTTTTAAGTCAGCGGGCACAAAATCTGGTTTTGGCGTGCGTGCAACGTGTGAATAGTAACACCTCAGTACACTAGCTTGACTATGTGTACAGCCAGCATGCACAAAAATACATGCAATTATTTAAGCTTGTGGAAGTTAAAATTAGCATCACTGGCTTGATTGTTTTTTAAACCGGCGAGCAACAGTAAACTTGCAGCGGGGTTTGCCATTTAAAAAAGTTGCCATGCAACTTCGCTCGCCTAGCCTGTTGTATAACTAGCACATACATCATGCATGAATTTATAGAACGAGACGTATTCTTCACGCCGGCGACATTTTCTCACACCATCAGTCCGTGTAGCAGACTTGCGTATGCGTGTCGGGACACAATATTGCAGCGTAGTTTGTGTTGATTGTAACACCAGCTCGTGTAACATGCGTGTATAAATGTCCCGAGACGGTATTTTACCACGCTGGCGCTGTTACTCAAATCAACAGCTCGCATAGACAATATATACGGTAAAGGACAAAACAATTAGTACCCGATTCTGCTCATTAATTATGCGCGTGCACAAAATCCTTTGTCAATTAATTGCTTCGTACACAGCGCGCGAGCGTCTGCTGCACATTAGGTACTAATTGTTTTGTCCTTTACCGTATGTATGAGTGCCGAAACAAAATTTTGCTACTTTATTGTGGTGATTGTAAAACCAGTGCGCGTATACGCACGCCAACGCATTATACTAGGCCGACGTCGTTCTTGCCACCGTCACTCTGTACAACAGACTTGCACATGTATGACGAGACGGCATTTTACCACGCTGGCGCCTTTTTTTACACCATCAGTATGCGTCTTCGACCCTTATATGTGTGTCAAAAAGACATTGAACTACGGCAGTTGCGTGGTTTGTACCACCAGCGTGTGTAACATGTGTGTATACGTGCGATCAAACGTTGTTAAAGTATTGTTACAAGTCGAGCGAGCGTTTCAGTTTGCCGTTGAATTAACGAAAGATGTAATGTCGTATTTCGAAATCAAAAACTTTAACGTTAAGTTTAACTTGTAAAAACCGTCTTTGCGCACGAACAGTAATTACGCATCAAACACGAACGCAAACTTTAAATAAAAACAACAGAAAAAGGAACCCTTGTTATTCAGCACTCGACCTCAATGCTTATATACATACGCAAAGCAAAAAAGAGTTTCTTGAATGTAACGGTCTTCGAGAAATTGCGTTATTACGTTGTTCTGCATAACATGATGCAATAACAGACAATCGAAAGCTTGATCGCCAATTGCAAAAAGTTTGGTTATGCAAAACGGCACATGAGCATTTTTTTATGAGCTTTTTCGTTAAACTTTGCAAACAGCAGTTTTTCTACTCTCTTTGTCGTTCGTGTTGCGCAACGTTTCTTACACCCCCAACACTGGATCGAAATTCGGCCCGAATTGACTTGTAGTAAGCGCTGCATCGTTGCTGAACTTGTAGCTTTGAAGTTGATTCAAATGCTTTGTAACCGTGCGATGATTTCCAAGACGTAGCGGCGTTCTTGTTTTTTTTTTGTATCGTGCTGAAGATGGCGATATTGATTCTTTGACGAAGGCGTGACGAAATTAGCAGTTAGTCACCAATGCGAACGGATCGAGCGAACGCCAATTCTGTGAGTTTACCAAATACAGATTAATTGTTTCATAAAATGAAAAATGTAGAATAGGTGTGTTGTTGTTGGTTTTGAGCAAATCGCATTGTGCTCGCCAATTTCATGACCAATGTCAAGGCGGTTGAAAGGTGAAGTCGATTGGCGGTTGAAACGTGAAGTTGTTGTTGACGTTAGCGAAACCACCTTGTTGAGCGATGTTGTTGCCGAAAAAATGGCTAGTAGACTTTGATAGAGCTTGCACGGCAAATCGTGTACCCAAGGTGATGGTTGTGGTTGATTGCGTTGTAGTGGTTTCACGCTGTGTAGTGATTTTCATAGCCAAGCGGCAACGATAACAACAGTTGTGAATATCAGTTTGATTCTCCTTCTTCGTTGGAGTTGCTGCTACCTTGTGGACAAACACAGTCAGCAGTAGCAAGTAGATGATGACAGCGCTGCAAGCAATTACTATTTTCAAAAATCGCTTTTTGTGTTGTGGGTCGTAGCCACTGATGGTTAGTCCAACGCCTAGACAGTTTGCTTCGACGAGTTGATTTTCCTGCAATTCTAGTCGGACCTGATCATTATCGTTGTTACTGTTACGTGAATAGCACGCAGTAGGATGCGGACCACTTGTCCAGCACCAAATTAGTAATAGCGCACGTGCATAATACAAGCCAATACCTATAGCGGCTACAGCAACAACACTGCAACCAATAGCCAAAGCCATTAAAATTGTAGTTGCAAATGATTTCAAGCCAAATCCATGATACGCAATGTACTCTTTCATACGAGTGTTGCTGATAAGCTGTTTCGGTTCGACGTCGTCATTTTGCATGTACGATGACAGTTCCGTAAGCATATTAATAACGTATTGCTTTTCCGATCGGCTGATTTCACTGACGTTCAAACGGTCGGTGATGAAGTCGAACGGCTTACCAAATTGATGTGCCAATGCTGGTAAGCTTGTTGGCATTGGTATCCACTCGCCATTAGCAAAGTAGTAGCCGGTGTTTGCAATATTTGCGCGATTATCGTGCCACAAGCAAGATGTTTTCTTCACTAACATGTAGCCATCGGCGGCGAAGCTCTTGTTTGCTAGCATAGGCTGCGCACCACATTCAGTGACATCAGTTTCAATGACGCCGGTGATCGTGTGCAGCGTTCAACGGTGCTAGTAGTGCCATACAAATGCACATAGTAGCACGATGGTAGTTTGAGCAACTTGGCGGCGAGTATCGGACTAAATTTTGCTGTTGTTTGAACCGCGTAGACCATTAATTTCGAAGTCTCGCACTCGAGCTCGTTCACCATCTCTATCATCTGATTGTCGTGGCGTATCATCTGATTCAAAATAAATTGATTGTGTTGACGTAGTTCGGTGTTTCCCAAAGCGTCGCCAAGTTGTAAGCCAGTTTCTGTGGATACAATGTACAGACGCGTTTTGTTATCAGGTAAAATAGGATAACTAAGTGTTTTATTGCATTTAGTAGTCGACGGTGGGCCAAGCATGAACGAAAGTTCTCGTTGCTCATCCTGTACAATCAAATTGGCGGTATAATTGTACAATCGGCCGGTCGATTCCAGTAGAAGCGCATAGTCACAGTCGTCACCAGGCTGATCGAAAGGGTGACTTTTCCAGACGTAAGTTGCGCGACCTTGAATGCCGTAGTTGTTGCTTGACGAATTCGTAACAAGTCCATGTAAACTTGACACGGAACATTGTCGGGCGGATGTGCAAGTACGTTGAAGCTGTACTGGCTCGTAGAAGCAGTTTGTTACCGTTTTGATTTTATTTTTGAACCACATGTTTTCCGGAGTTGGAGATGCTTCGTATCGCCAACCCGATCCTTCACTGATCATTGGCATTTGCTTGCACAGTCGTGTCTCGATTAATGTCCAGCAGTCCATTGGAGACACTTGTAGATTTTCAGTGTGTGCCAATTTGGGCGACGGTGCATACGGAAGCCAACTTCCTTCGATGCTCAGCACAATGTCCCACATTTGGCACAAATATCCGTGAATTGTGTCGTCGCCAAAATCGTGCGCGGCGATCTGATAGCGAATCGGTCGGCTTCGCGTAGCTGATTTCACACTTACGTTGCAGTTGACTGGCGGTGCAATGCTAAAAGTGCCAAACGATCGTGATTTTGCGCAATCGCAGCCAGTTGCAGTTAGCGCGCTAGTAGAAGTAGATGTATTCGCGAGAGCGCACAAAACCAGCATGAAAGTTGCAGCCAATGGGAGTTTGTGTTGCATGATTGGCTGGAGAGCGCGCTGACGCTGCCACTGCCGCTGTTGTTGCTCCAGTACCTGTTTGTTAACCGAGGTACTCAATACAGTAACCAATTTATTATTTTCAGCATCATCTTCATTTGATGCATTGTCGTTTAGTGTTGAGTCGTTGATGTCATCCTCCTCACTAGAGTCGAGCCCTCCGGGGTCTCGAAGATGATATTTTTTGATGAGCTCGACGTTAACGTTGTCCTCCGGAAAACGTTTCATGTGCGGTATTTTGACGCGGTAAGTGTTGTGATTTAGGCGTCGAATGATTGTCGCCGGTCGCCAACGGTTTTGAAGTTTGTCTGCTTGACCTTTAACGCGAATTGGCGTCCAAACAAAAACGTTTTCGTTTGCAGCATATGTAGGGGCGATGCGATCAGATGTGCGCGCTATTGTCACACTTTGCACGTTTTCCATGGCGGCGCGTACATAATCTTGAGCGTGCGTCAAATCTCGAATACGATCGGCATTATCGTTATAAATTACAGGCATAGTAACGTCAGTTGGCAATTTTGGCGATTGATGATAGACGGCCTCGAATGGTGAAAGGCCAGTGCTGCTCTGTTTTGTAGTATTGTACACAAATTGAAAATGCTGTAACAGCTCATGCCAGTCTTTTTTATCTGGCCTAGTGACATATTTGCTTATCATTGGCGCGAGAGTTCGGTTGAACCTCTCCACCAGACCGTTAGTTGATGGATTGTATGCCGTAGTCGTGAAATGTCGCACGTGGAAATACTTCAGAATCTCGTCGACCAGTCCATTTACAAATGCAGTACCACGATCTGAGACGATTATTCGAGGCGCGCCAAAACGGTATATTATACGTTCTACCATAAACTTGGCGACCGTGTCCATGTCCGGGTGTCGTATGGCTGCCAATTCCACCCAACGCGTAGCATAATCGCAAGCAATAATTATATTCGTAAATCGAGCAGTGCTTGGTGGAAACGGCCCTAATATGTCAACACCAAATTGCTCGAATGGCTTAGTGATGACAATCGGATGTACTGGCGTCTTTGTCGGGTTCGGCGGCATATTTCGGCTTTGACATTCTTGACATGTTTGTACGTATTTTTTAACGGCTGCCATACACCCATGCCAATAGTAGCGATCACGCAGTCGTTGCCATGTTTTGTAGAAGCCTAAATGTCCACCCCATTCTTCATGCATCAATTGTAGGATTTGTTGACGCTGTTTAGGAGGTACCACAAGCAAAAACTTTTTGCCCGAATTTGTGTAAAATATGCGATATAAAACATCGTCGTCAAGCGCGAAAAGTCGTTTAGTATTAAAGTGATTTTCGGCAAGACGCGTTTTAATACGTTGCACTGTGTTATCGTTAGCCTGCTCAGTACGCCAGTCGTCGATGTGCAGCATATTTATTTCACGGTCGTCAACGTCTTCCGCATCGTCGTGTGGATGACGACTCAGGAAATCGGCGTCGCCATGTTTTCGACCACTTTTATATTTGATGCAGAATCGGTATTCAGATAAGCGGATAGCCCATCGAGCGAGGCGACCTCGTAGATTTTTAGCCGTCATCAAATAGCACAGGCCACAATGGTCTGTAATGATTGTAAAGTAAATTCCTAATAAGTAGGGTCGTAGACGATCGACGCAAAAAACAATGCCCAACGCTTCTTTATCAGTTGTTGAGTAGTTTTGCTCGGTGCGCGATAATCGTCGGCTGACATAAGCGACGACGCGCTGACCTTCAGCATGATCTTGCACTAAAATACCGCCAATGCCTTCATCACTTGCATCGGTGCGGAGTTCAGTGGGCAAATCAGTTCGAAAATGTGCCAGAATTGGCGCCGTAGTAAGTCGTTGCTTAAGTTCAACAAATGCGCGATGACAATCGTCCGTCCATTCAAACTTGGTGTCATCGTGCGTTAAGTGTCGTAGCGGCGCCGTGACCTTCGCAAAATTTTCGACGAAACGACGGTAGAAATTGGCGAGCCCCAAAAAGCTTCGCACTTGCTTCACCGTTGTTGGCGCCGAAAAATCCCGAATGCTGTTCACCTTTTTAGGATTCATTGCAATCCCTGCGCCGCTTACTAGATGTCCTAATACGTCAACTTCTAAGCTAGCAAACTTGCTCTTTTCCGGATTGATGACCAAATTGGCATCGTCGAGTGCTTTCAAGACTTGGTCCAGATGATGAAGATGTTCGTCCAGCGTTGCACTGTATATAATAATATCATCAATATAAACAAGCGAAAATAAGGAGAACGGCCCGAGAATTATTTGCATAACACGTTGAAATACAGCCGGCGCATTAACAAGCCCGAACGGCATCACCGTAAACGCGTATTGGCCTTCCGGCGTCACAAAAGCTGTCTTCTCTCGTGATGCCTCATCGACTTCAATCTGCCAAAAGCCGGATTTTAAGTCTATGCCTGTAAATATTTTTGCTGTGTTAAGACGATCTAGTAAGTCGTCGATTCTCGGAAGCGGATAAGCGTCAATAGTCGTCATGGCGTTCAGTTTTCGGTAGTCAATTGCAAAGCGTTTTTTTCCATTTTTTTTCATAAGAAGCACTACCGGTGATGTTTGTGCGCCATCGTTGTCGACGATCAAATTTTGCTGTAGTAAGTCGCTTGTTTGAGTACGTATCTCCACCAGTTCGGCATGCCCAGCGCGATAAGGTGCTTGCTTAATTGGCGGACCATTTGTGTCAATGTGCATTTTGAGAATGTTGCAGCGTCCTAACGGCCGCTCCTTAGTCGGAAAGACGCGCGCATTCTTCTCTAGCACTGACCAAACCTTGTCTTCTTCGTCGCTGTTGAGATGCGAGCTGATTTTGATTCGTTCTTCTTCCGTCTTACCGTTTTGTTGCTCGCGGAGTGTTCTTGGCGACGGATTTGAAATACACGCTGTCAACTGCTTTGCGCTTTTACTCGCAGCCAAAGCAACACTGTTGATCAGCACACTCTTCACTTTTTGAACACCTGCTTTTAATGGAGACACTCGCAAATTGGTATCTTCGCGTGTTATAATCGGTGTTACATTACCAATTACAGTCGACTGAAAAAGTGTTTGTGGCTCGTTGCTGAAGTTGGTTATCATCGCATACGATTTGTTGTTAGCAATGCGTACGAGACTGTGACCAACGCTTAGGCCTTGACGTAACAGTAACAGATGTGACGGTTCCATAAGACCGTCTTTGCTGTTCATGTAAACGTTCAGTTCCACTTTAACACAGGTGCGTTTCGGAATCGTGAGTTGTTTTGTGGCAGTGGCTGTGCCATCGATATGTTTCAACCGAATTTCAGCTGTTGCCAAGTCTACCTGCGCATGCATCATACTTAGAATATCCATACCCAAAATGACATCATGTTTACAGTCGTTCGGTAATACCAAAACTTGCACCGCAGTAGTGTAATTATCGATCGACATTTCCGTCGTCAAACGGCCTAGCGTGACGGCATTGCTACACACCGCTGTGTGAATCGGGATATGTAGATTTTCTACCAGTGGCGGTGTTGTTGCATTTTCCAAGATGCGTTTAGCCATGAACGTATTAGTTGCACCAGGATCGACTAATGCCACTACTGTTTGACCTAACACTTTGATTGGTACAGTTATCAGTCCGTTATTCATCTTGTTACCTGCAATCGTCGTAAACTCATTTTGGACATTGTTGATTTCCAATGCTTGAAATGGCGCGTCAGCGTCTTCGTCTTCCAGAGCATTAACTTGGCGAGCAGAGAAGCGACAAAGCGGTGAGTTGCGAAAGTGGCCCGGCTCACCACAAGCGTAACACACGTTCGAACCAAACTTAGCAGTTGTTGTTGGCTGTTGGCCCGTTACTGTTGTAGTACGGCGTGTGTTAACAACTTTTGCACTAGGCGCACGCTGCTGCTGCTGTGCACTAAAATTTGTTGTACGACGACGTTGTGTTTTATCAACTTCCGCTGTTGCTGGGATACGTTCATTTGTAGTAGTAGTCGTTGACGAAAACACTTTTGCATTGCTGGCGTTTGTATTACTGCGCCAGTTGCTGTTGTTGACACGACGATCTGAATGTTGTTGTTGGCGAGTGCGGTTGTCGGTGTTTGTGTTGGACGTCTGTCTTTGATTTTGCGTCTTTTTGAATTGCTTTTGCCTCGTTAGCATTTCTTGCTGAAATTGAGCGACAGCCAAAAACTTCTCCGGCGTTAGCTGTTCACCCATAGAGCTGGAGCCAACTGCAAAATACAACTCAAAATTTGGCACTAAACCTTCTTTCAAATAGTATACCTGCTCCACGCTGCTCATCGTCAAATTAATGCGATTCATCAAATCCATTTTGTCATTGTAGTACGTTTGCACGTCCTCGCCAATTTTGATAACGCGATTAAGCATACGTGTACGTAAAGCATCTTCGAATCCTGCTGGCTTGAATTGCTTGATCAGAGCTTGCCGAAATTCATCTAGCGAGGCCGGCTTGACGTCTTGACGCTTATACGTATTGATATACCAACGGGCGGCAGATTGTCGTAAGTACATTGGTAGCTTTTTCAACAATACTTCGTCAGACCAATCTCTGCCCTCAGCCACTATTTCCACATTGTCAAGCCATTGTTCGACATCCATGTCGGACTGACCTGTGAATGGCTGTACTAAAGTTTCACTACCGCCACCACGTTGCAAATCCGAACTTACGGCTTGTGCAACCGCAGCATTCAAGGCGGCCATGTTTTGTGCGTTGTCGTCCTGGCTTTCTGACATTCTGTCTACGGAAGAAGATGACGACGAAGGCAAATTGCTTTCACGTGAAATATTCAGAACTTCCTGTTCTTGCCCAGAAACGTTCTCTTCTGTCGTCGCTGATGCTTGATTGGCGATCGTTCCACTCGAACTTGATGGCCAATTTACCGGTTGCGTCTCAGTCGACGATGATGAAGTAGAGGCCACAGCAGACGGTTGTGCGCCAAGAACTCCCTTCGCACCAAACTGTACACTTGGCTGCGGAAATCCGGATGTGAAAAACTGTTGTATGTCTTTCGTTACTTGCGACACGCCAGAGCTCTGTGGCGGTTGTGTCGTAGTAGGTTGGGTGCCAATTGGGCGTCGTAACTTGATTGGCACGGTTGTTGTTGTCGTTTGCTGCTCAACTTGGCGATGTTCTTCACCCGTATGTTTACGGAATGTAAACGGATTAAACTCGTCTTCTTCCTTGTCCGACATACGGCGAACAAGTTGTTACCAAGAGAGTCGTAACACTTGTCACACTCTCAGTCACCGGACCAGTTGTTACAAGTCGAGCGAAGCGTTTCAGTTTGCCGTTGAATTAACGAAAGATGTAATGTCGTATTTTCGAAATCAAAAACTTTAACGTTAAGTTTAACTTGTAAAAACCGTCTTTGCGCACGAACAGTAATTACGCATCAAACACGAACGCAAACTTTAAATAAAAACAACAGAAAAAGGAACCCTTGTTATTCAGCACTCGACCTCAATGCTTATATACATACGCAAAGCAAAAAAGAGTTTCTTGAATGTAACGGTCTTCGAGAAATTGCGTTATTACGTTGTTCTGCATAACATGATGCAATAACAGACAATCGAAAGCTTGATCGCCAATTGCAAAAAGTTTGGTTATGCAAAACGGCACATGAGCATTTTTTTATGAGCTTTTTCGTTAAACTTTGCAAACAGCAGTTTTTCTACTCTCTTTGTCGTTCGTGTTGCGCAACGTTTCTTACAGTATACGTATGGCTTGTTTATATACGCGACATGTATAAAAAATATCCCAATGCTTGATGTTATAGTAACTCAAGTTTTACATAGTTGGTTCCACCGTATTTTATCCCCATACACACAAAAAATATCCGACACGTACATATAATAATCTTAATTTGCCAATTCAGCGCACTGGTTTGGTTGTACGCACCGCCAGCGTGCATAAAAATAACATGTGTGTAAATACTTAATGCGTTAGTAGAGCTAATTTAATATCATTGGCTGGATTGATTTTGTAACCAGCGTGTAGGGAATTTATCAGTAGTGTACAAATTATGAGCGTTGGATGCTTGGATACATGGATAACTAGTGTGTATAAAAACGGGCGCAAATATTTATTGTTGCAGAATGTAAAATTTTAACATCACTGGATTAACTCAATTTTAAGCCAGCGCGCTCGAAATCAGGTCTTGACATGCATATAATGCGAAAACTATTTAATTTTGGTACACTACCTCGGGTACATGCACCGCTAGTGTGTATAAGAACGCGTACAAACATTTTTGTTGTTGCAGTAGTTTAAACTTAACCTCATTGGCTAGATGGTTTTTTTTAGGCCAGCGCGTACCGAATTGGTTTTTTTGCCTTGCATATAATGTATGAAAAATATCATTTTTAGAACAATGGCTTGATATTATACACCGCCAGCGTGAATAAAACATGTTTAAGTTTAGCTTGTCGGGTGAAAGTTTTATATATATATCCATAAACGTAAATATACTGAATCATGGTTACACAGTTTTTTGCTAGCAAACACTAACAAAAACATAATGGAATCATTAAGTAGAGTGCTTGTAGTTTTAACAGCCAATGCGGTCAAAACAAAAACTTTTTTGATTACTGCATTGCGGCAAATGACGGAACGAATTTGCGTTCTAATCCAATGCATTCCACAAAGTCGTCAATGCAGGCCAACACTAGTAGCCTAATGGCAGCGTCGGCTTCGTTCTCAAATTCCATACTTAAATTAATATTGGCTACTTTAGCAGCCTCCAAGTACGTGTCGTTGGTTAAGTTATTAGTTAGTGACCAATGTAGAATAAAATTTCCGTTGCGGAAATACTCGGGTGTTACGAAAGGCCCTTCCCCAAACTCCGCATTATGCCCAGTAGCTTCTGCCATAAGCCGATAACCAGCTTCCCATTGTTGTGGAGTGGATGTCATATCGAATTCTAGTGGTGTTGTAGGTAGTAAATTGTTAACAGACAGCACACATCGTTTCAGCCCAAATGGTTGAAAGTTAAACGGAGAGGTGTGGTAATCACCTAATGCGGCTGAATTTTCTACCATAGCGATAGTTATACTTTGTGGTTTGCGACCACTATATATAAGCTGGTGGAATGATTGATTACCTTGAGGAATAACGAAGACACGCAAATCTCGTCGAGGAAAGAAGAAAACCGCGGCATCGGTTAGCAATTGCTTGTTGTTTCGTTCTAATATAAAATCATAAGGCTTGACTTTGCACACATGCCACTTGATGGACTCAATATGTAATTTTACATCTGATGGTGCGGCTGACCATCGCACACTTTTGCTAACGGGCGCAGCCAAAATCGTGAAGGCGTTCCGGCTTTGTGTTAACTCGAGCTTGATAGACACATTATTGGGCAATAGCTTGTATGCATAAGTAATAGGAATGTACACTCGGTCAAAAACAGACATTATTTGCCCATTATGCGTAGAGCGCACGCGTTCTAGCATACCGTCATTATCCCCAAAGCTCCAGTTTTCGATTTGTGTGTTTTCTTCCAGCGTGAACCAAGCCAGTCGCTGTACACTATCGCGGTTACTTGTAGTGCAATTGAGTATTTTG
>CAXARX010000140.1:0-28718 GCA_963971425.1 Bryoerythrophyllum caledonicum | reverse complement strand
GTTCGGCTTCAAACCCAAAAACAAAAAAAACACACTAATTTCTCACACACAGAGCCTGTATCTTCTCCTTCTCTTCTCCCTAATCCAAGGTGAGAAATGAGACTTTTCGGCATATGTCCTTACTAAGATCCCACCTAAGATTCCAACTACATCTCCTTTCACACTTCACTTAACTTCAATTCTCCTATTGCAAATTTATTAATACTAATGTCCCTTCTAAGAACTATAACTACACTTTGTAATTTTTATAAAGTATTCAAATAACAATAAGTACTAATATCCAATAGTTGTCTACTAGAGGTAAAAACTAGAGTTCCAATTGAAGCTTCACTCCATCTGTAGAAACTTGAAGATGCGTCGAACAATGTTGGCAACGTAGTCTGCACTTCCGTCCTTTGATAAATGATTAACTGGGCCCTTCAACCATTACTAATGACCACGGCTACATTTCACGGCCTTCGTCATGCAATACATACATTGCTCCTTGTTCAGACCTTCGAAACACCCTTCAAATGTTATTTCACAACTATCAGGTTCAACACACCCAAGTTGTAATAGGATCACCAATGCTCGAGCATCCCGCTGAAGGTTCCCGTGCAACCGCTGCTTTATACGGGGTTGCTTCAATGGTCGAGAAGATCCACCTTCATCACGAGGATGTTAAAATGGCAATGCAGGATCTCGCAACATGAGAGGCTGATCTGGCAATTGTGATAATGAAAGTTCAAGCTCAGCCTTCGATTGAGGCTCTTCATCTTGAGACTCAGAAAAAACCCTCTAGTTCGACATTTAGAATCTAAAATGGAAAACAAATATCACTAATAGGATTGAATGAATCTCTTAGGCAAAACCGCCCTTTATATTGATGTTATGCATGTCAACAGAATGGCGTCACCTTGAAACTATTCAATAAAATATATTATAATATGTTTTTACCCTATGTACAAATTTACTATACGACAACGGAAACTTCATGTCCAGTACTAGGAGCACTACTTTAAAATTATCATTCTATCATTGGGGGTGGCATGTGTGTTCTAAATGTGAAAGTTTGAAGTATATGTAGTGTTCACAATGTCTTGTTATTACATCTGAAGTCGTTGAAGTTCCCAACTGCTGACAAACTCTTTTACTTATGGAATGATGGCATGAGACATTTTATTTACATTTTCATAAATTTTCATTGAGGCATCGGAGGGGTTTTCTATGTTTTGCACATCTCCTTCTTAGGTACACACAATGATGAACTTCTACAAGTCAAGACAAAAATTTAGGACTACGAATATGAGATTTTTTGCAGAATTGTCATCAAATAATGTTACATGATTGATTTGTAGGTACATGAACACCGTTTGCCGGAGATGCATCGTGGCTACCGTAAGGATTCTCCATCTTCTTATTTAAAGTTCTGTGAACTGCAGGTCACTTGAGACGATTACAAGCCTCTCAAACTCAATTATACCTGAATTCTATAACTGCACTTCTCTATTGCGGCTCTATCAACAACAAAAACTGAGAATTATTTACGGTTTATACTCACACTTTCAATTTTCATGCATGTATGAACGACGATTACAAAGCGGAAATGCAGGACGATTCCTCCGAAATGCAGAAACTTCATCTTTCACAGTCAATTTCACACACAACTTCATGCAACTCTGTGTGTAGGGATGTCAAATGCTTCATAGATGGAGCCGTCGGCGCATTAAACAATGTGAGTAGCAAATGGCCCAGCTTGAGGCCTTCTAGATAGCACCGGTTCTTTCTCCAAGACCTTTCTAATATTGGAAGAATGTAGACATCTTGTTAAGTGAGGTTTATTATGTCGTGGGCCACATTCTACTTTCCTTTACACTCTCAACTACTGCTCTTACTTCCATGTCACCGAGGCTTCCATGTAGGTTCGGTTACTAATTCTCATGTCTATGTGAACAATCACCACAATTTCTCATTATCCATAGCATGATATTGCTTCTATAAGGGCGTTCTTACATGATCGGTGGGTGGACAATATGAATCTAATTTAGATAATGGGACAAAACTAAGAGAACCGATTTGTTTGCCGGGGTGGGCAAGCACGATATCAGAACTCACAGATTCACTGATATTGGTGAAGAGTCTCATTGGCTTGAGAGTGACCAATGTCAGGGAGTGGATACATGGCGTGTTTTGATTTAAAATTTTTCCACCCACCGAGTTAGCTTGAATCTTTTGCTACTGTTGCCGCTCTTGAGAAGTTCACCCACCCACCGATCATGTAATTTAACTCCCATGGAGAATGGACTTTCATTAAGTCTAATTTCTATTCCAATTTGAAATACTGAAAAATTTCTAAAATTCACTATTTCGTTGAGAAGATGGGTCCCTCATAATTCAAGGAGAAATTGCCACGTGCAGATTGCGAATGGGAAGAAGAAGTGATGCCCGAAGTAAATGCATACGGTATATCCGTAGTAACACGCTCCCCATCCTCCCGGGGACGGAGACCTAGACGTAACGGAATACGGCAACGGGGGGCCAAACTGTAACCGGTTAATCTATAACGGTTGATCTTCCCGGACATTGGTGGTGATGGGTGGTGAATCGTAAGAATTTTTACACCGGCGGCGAATCGATTACTCTCCCATTTACACGCTTCCTGTGCTCTAGTCCTCGGTTTTCTTCAAGATCGCTTGGCGGAGGTGTGGATTGGAGGTTGATTTTTGCAATAGAGGAACGGAGGTTGATTTTTAGGTCGTGATTGGAGCAGGATGGTGGCTTCCATGGACGATGGCTTCCCTAGAGACCATCGCCGCAAGTTCAATAAGCTCTTCCACGACAATGTGCATCGGAATGTGTACATTGACTCTGTAAGTCCCTCGTATGCACCATTGTGGCTGTTGCAAATTATTACAGCGTTCTACGGCATTTGAATTCTTCTCATGTCTTCGAAATTGGAAAGAAACTCCCACACATTCGGTAAGTTCTTTCGGTCGAGAGTACGCCTGGAAGACCTAATTCGTGATGTACAAAGCGTTGCTGCCGGGGGTTAAGTGTATTTACTGGTGGAATTCTACGTGATCATATTGTCGTTTTTACCGGCCTTCGTCTCGTTTGTTGGATAAACTACACAGCATCTGAAGAAGGTTGAGGGTTTGGGGTTCAGGATAAACTGGAATTCCCATGAATTTCTTAGGTCTTCGTGGTGGATCTACTCTTGTTATCGTCATTCTAGTTTCTTGAGCAGTGGAATTTGCTTCCTTGAAAATCTCACCATTACGTCCAACGTGATCATATCGTCGTTTTCACTGATCTTCGTCTGGTTTGTTGGATAAATTGTAGCGTCTGAAGAGCGTTGGCGTCTGGAGGTTTTTAGGGTTTAGGGTTCAGGAGAATTAATTCCTTCTTGATTCGCAGTGGAGTATGCTTTCTTGAAAACCTCACCATTATGTCCAACGTGATCGTATACATTAAGTTTTTCGTGTCGTCTGTTGAATAAATTACCGCACTTGGAACACTTGAGCGTTTCGGGGTTTTAGGGTTTAGGGTAGAAGAAGAATTGGACGTCCCATGAATGTCCTTAATTTATCCTGGTTGAGCTACTGTTGTTTTTGACATTCTGGATTCTTTTGAACACGAAACGCCCACACGACATGTAGTGGAGGCATTTCAGAAGATAAATGAACATGAAGTGATGGTGTTAAGTCCATCTGTCTTTATTTTTA
Source organism: Bryoerythrophyllum caledonicum (assembly GCA_963971425.1). Taxonomy (NCBI): domain Eukaryota; kingdom Viridiplantae; phylum Streptophyta; class Bryopsida; order Pottiales; family Pottiaceae; genus Bryoerythrophyllum; species Bryoerythrophyllum caledonicum. The sequence goes on along the minus strand of CAXARX010000140.1, from coordinate 25,014 downwards.
AATGAACCTCTTATTGTACCGTTATCTGGATCATGCCTTGGGAGGAGCTCCACTGTACTGTAGCTGGTGGGGGCAGCATATGAGTCTTTCCTTGTACTAGGTCTGCTAACGATTTATCAGGATTACGCACTTAACGTGCGTAATGTGAGGGACACTTCAAGGTTTGTTTTAGTAGCAGAAAATTCGAGTTATCTGATATGATTTGTGATGTTCTGTTTGTGCGGTGCAGCTAAGTATGAAATTTGTGGACAGCGAGCAATTTCAGAGGTCGAGTGAATGACCTGAACCTGTACTTAACATTTTTTTTAATTATCAAATACTTCGAAATATGCCTCTGGTGTTTCTCTCTCGCTGCTTTTGATGTGTGGTACCAGCATTGATTCCTTTCGCAACATGTTTCATGAACTGGCGTAGACTGGCTGAAGCACAGCAAAAACGTTATGTTAATTAAGTCTCTGTTGTCTGATACGCAGGTTACGGGATGTGAAGCAATTAGGTATTCATACGTATTCATTCGTATTCACTGGTATCCGAGTTCTCAATTCATATGTCTCGGCTGCTAATTCAAGTACTTTGTCAAGGGTTGTGATGTAAAGCTTTTACTTCGCCATGTGCAGGTCTCTGTCATTATGTTTATCCCGGAGCAATGCATTCTCGGTTTGAGCATTCGCTCGGAGTTTATCATGTTGCGGGTGAAGTCATGGACTATCTGAAGAGATCACAAGTAAGCGAGATGAGTTAGTAATGCTTATGATTTGTAAACTCATGAGTGCATAGTCAATCCTTCTGCAGGGTTTCATATCGCCCTAGCAGAATCTGTAAACTTTAATCTGAAGACGATTCTATACAAAAGCTATTGAAATGCATATTATATTCTTGGTTTTATATTGTTTCCATACTGGATCCATATCGTAAACAATATCAGAAATTGTTTCACGTCATAACCATATGATTTCGTATGAATTACTTCCTATATTCTTGAGTGTGCATATTGTTTTAAAATCTTCTGTTTGTGCTCTTAGGGTGATGAATTGGAGCTGGAGCCTGTTGATTTCAGGGTTGTGAAATTAGCAGGTACTTTGGAGCCTCTTCACCTTTTGTATACGAATGGGTGTACCTAAATTCGACCTGATGTTTTCGTGTTCATCAGTTGCACATTATGGGCAGGAATGTGTAGGATCCGGCGTGGGTCAGGGTGTTAATTCTGTCACTTACCTGAATTGATGAGAGGATTTATGGGATTGTTACGTCATTCTAGGTTTTTTTTGAAGATTTGGTGATGTTTCTCTGAAATTTAAGAAGTATGTAATTTACAAGGTCGCCACTGAGGGAATTTTAGGATTAAACGAGGTTGCCGAACCTTTGTTTAGTTATGGTGTACTTGTGAAATATTTTGTAATGATGTGGCGTCTTTTTTGGGGACATGGACACATAGGGCTGCTTCATGATATCGGTCATGGACCTTTTAGTCATGTCTTCGACAACGAATTCCTCCCTCGAGCGCTTCCGAATTTTAAGTGGTGCGGTTCATTCCATTTCATATAATTTCGTGTGTTTAATAATTTGTACGAGCTTTCACTTTTTTGTTCGCTTTTTTATTATACTAGGTAGATTGGATCCCTTGTTCTTTTCGATGCAGTTGTCAGCAGTGTAGTGTAGTCAGTGGTATAGTATTTAATAACGAGAGCAGGAATTCGTGACCTGAATATGAGTCTCGTTGTCTTCTTTTAATACAGTATTGAACATGCTATTGCAGGAGTCATGAACAGATGTCAGCAGATATGGTCGAGTACATTGCTGATCTACACCATATCGATATTGATACCTGTGAGCTCAAGATGGTCCAGGTAAGCGGACCCTTTCTGTTGTAAACATTCCGTCTGAACTGTTGATGTATTGGGTGTCGATGCTGCATTTGTGATAAGAATATTAATAAGCAGTATAGTGTCCTATGTTCGAAGAAATACTGAATATCTGGAGGGAAGTGTCAAGCAGGCCTTGATTCTTGCAGCGTCGAAGGGTTCCACTGTTCAGGTGAATTGATCCGCATGTCGTTCTTAGAGCTCTGATTACTGATTTCCTGGCTTATGATCAACTTGTCAATCTTCATATGGCACACATGTTTTTGACTTGCTGTAGGGTATAGTGAATTAAGCTTACTGCGGAATTGGATTGTTCAGTCTCGAAATAATACATCTATATCTTATGCGTTCTATCAGCTTATGTTTTGGTGCCTTGCGGCAATAGTTGTCATCGTAAGGTGGTTGAAAGTAGCACAGCTGTTTCTAAATCGGATTATGCAATTAGCAGGTGCATGGTGACAAGAGATTTCTTTTTGATATTGTAGCGAATGGACGAAATGGAATTGACGTTGACAAGTGCGTAACTCACAATCTTTCGAGCAGATTACTGTCCTCTGGATATTGGGATTTTATGTCAGTGGTATGGAGGTTCATTTTCTGTTTTAATCGACTTGCGTCCTTCTTAGGTTCGACTACATCGAAAGAGACACACGGGCTTGTGGCCTTGGAAGGAGTTTTGATTACCACAGGTTAGATTTATAACCACTGCATTTCTCTGTTAATTTCTCTAGTGTAAGGCTGGTTTTTCATTTCAGTGCCTGCAGCTTTCTGGTTTGGACTATGCATTGGTTGGTATATTCTCAGTTTACCTCATTTCTTCCTCCATTCTCTCATGTATAGTTGTCGAATGTTACCTGTTCTGCAAAATGAATGTGCAATCGTAGTCATCACTCGTTAACGGGACACAACATCCTCGGGTAACACTTTATATTCGTCGCAGGTTGGTTGAGAACATGAAGGTCATAGACGATGAAATCTGCTTTAAAGCAAAAGAAGGTAAGTTCTTAAGCTTTTCTTATCAAATTCTTTTTCTCAATAAGTTTCTGTTCAGCTAGTCTAACATTGGTTCTTGTGCTGCGACTGGTTTCTAACAAGAGTTTGTGGAGCCAGCTCTTACGGTATACCGTTTATTCCAGACCAGGGCAGACTTGTGTCGTACAGTTTACACTCATGCTAAAGTAAAGGTGGGTCTTTCTCTCCAGTTTTAACATTTATTTGTTGTTACCTGCAAGTTGTACGTTTAGGAGTTAACAGCCTTCGCATTATGAAGTCCGGCGTGAGGATTTGGAGATTCACCTTGTAAATTTGGAAGCAGTCGACTTTGAATATTCACCAGAAATATTTCTTTTATTATCTAAGGATTTGAAATCTCTTATGATTAGGCTAAAGCTTTTTAGTCTACTGTTTGGTGAAAAAGGTTAAGTAATTTCAGAAAAATCATCATTACTTGACCCTAATAGAAATTTTCCAGTACTAGCGAAATGGTCGCTTGTTACTTAGGGGCCAATCACTAGAGTCGCTATATATTTGATAGGAAGTATCTCAATTTAATTGTACTGTACTACCATGTATTGAAATGTATTTATAATAAATAATTTACTAAAAATTATCTAAAGATCGATGATAGGCTATTTGTTCATGTATATATCTAAAATTTTCTGAGTAGACAACTCTTAATATCTTGCACCTGATGAGTTGAACTCTTCATTGCCTTGTACTTGTATATTTGTCAAGCTTACTCGAGGTGCTTCAGTCTTATAACTGAGCTCGCCTGAATGTTCTATTATCTTTTCATTACTGGGACTTCTAGTCTGGCGAGATGTACCAAAAGGAAACGCTTCTTCTGATCATGACCAAATTATCTTGTGGGTTTCTTATCATTGTAGGCCTTGGAACTGATGCTGGTTGATGCTTTACTTTTGGCCAATGATTATCTGAAATTGACCAGTTTCATTGAAGGGCCTTCAAGGTTTTGGAAGGTACGTGTAGATGAATTTTCAGAAGCATTTTTAAGAAATCAAATGTTATATATATATACACACATGTGTGTGTGGACACATGTATATATACACATATATACATATATACAAATACACATACATATGTGCATTTAGTGCTCATCTTATGATGTTTATGTGGCTGGTACAAACTTAATGTTTCACTTGGATCTGATATCACAAAGGGTTGTGGGAGTGTTTTTAGTTGGATGACACTGTACTGAAGACAATTGAGACTGCTGAGCAACCTGAACTACAACAAGCTCGTGATGTCGTCTTGCGAATGAGACGAAGACAACTATATCAGGTACATCTATAGGAGATCCAGCCTGCTTTGTAAACCTAAGTAAATGGCCTTGTAGAAAGTTGACATATTGGAGCTTTTATCAATAATGGCGTGTTTCTAAAATATTATGTTATGGCTAGCAGTTTTGCAATGAATATGCTGTTCCGAAAGATCACCTGGAACATTTCAAGGACGTAACCGCTCAGGATATCATCTGCTCCCAGGTGCGTTTCTGTGGTCCATTCTGGTGTGTGGCATGGGCAGAACTGTAATCGCGATGGAGATGTTCAGTACTGATGCGCAGAAAAGGGAGGTACTGTTTGAAATGGTTTGTTCTGTAGAGAATTTCAGGTTTACTTTTTTATGCTGGTTTATCTTGCTTTCAGTGCTCCATGGTGCGATTTTCTTTTTAGATTGAAGGACAGCTATGAAATCATCTCTAGTATATTTGTTACACAAATTCAGTACTTTTTGAATTTTGGTATATGGTCTATATCTATTTTGGTGCTTGTGCAGACAAGACCTGGAGTTAATCTTACTGAGGATGATTTGGTTGTCCATGCCACACGGATTGATTTCACTTTTGGGATGCATAATCCTGTGAGCAGCAGGTACAATTTACAGTTTCGATCTTTGCAACCAACTAAGTTATATCTGCAATTTCTCAGCTAATTAGCAGTGAACTTTTTTCTGATTTTGGAAGAGGAAGTTTTTGCTTTTTGTAACAGTTTTCAAGTGGTGTTGTATTGACAAGTGTGTTTTTGGTGGGGCTTTTATGTGCAATTTGGCGATGCCTACCCTGCAGAGTACACTTCTTTCAGGTAAACTGATGAGCATGGTCAAAGTACTAGGTAGTTGCAGATGTATGAAGAGCATGAATTGTGTGTTTATGAAGTTCTAAGATTATCGCCTTGAGTAAACGAGTCATCTGCTTCTTACTGTAAAAGCTGTTTGATCGAACAGGATTTTGAGAGCACAGAAAAGTTTCTCATACCGCAGGACCGTATCAGCCACATTCTACCAGAATGTTTTTAAGACAGAATAATTCGGGTGTACGCCAAGAAACCTGAACATGTATGGTTCTTTTCTTTTACTAATTTCTTTGCTTTGGATGTCTTAAAGTTTCTTCTACAAACATGCACTCCTTCAGGAGTATCTCGTTTCATTTGATTAGGTGCAATTTAATGTGAAATTCTAAATAACTTAAGGAAATGATGCAGATTTGATTGGATTGGCGTTAGGGTCACAGTGATTGATAAAATGGCTTAAGATTCTGCAGATTTTGTTCTCTAGAACCAATCTTCATTTGCTAAGTTCCTGTGCCCCGTTTTCTCTAACATAGCTATATTCCTGGATTTGTAGGTGGAGGCTGTCTGTGAAGCTTTTGAAGAATTTCAGAGGAAGCAGTTTGGATATACCTCTCAGATTCATGGAACGCCTGAGAGGAAAAAAGGGAAAAAGTGACATTGGCCTAAATATTTTCAGAGAGAGCAGCATTGTCTGCATTTGGTATTCGGAATACAATTTTCATTGACTACCTTAATTATATTGTCGACGGGTTGAGTTTTCTCAGTACTGTGGATAAAATTGGTTCATTCCACTATATTCTCTAGGTTATCTCTTGCATCTATATATACCCTTGCACACTTTGCCACATGCTATTACTTTAGTGAGATACAACTCGTGTTACCAGTGTCATCATGTACATAGCTCTGTAAAGATAATGTTGGATCGTGCGAAGGCAGGAAACGGATGGACCTCTATGGTCTGCCATGTTTACGATGTTGAGTTTTTGATGCGTCATAAGTTCATAGATGTTTATGACTGGATGAATAGGGGTCATAGATAGGCATGGGATTCCACACAAGGATGTCCCTCCCCAGAATGTCCGTGGAATTAGAAGTGAGTTCCATAATTTATTTTGGAGCTGTAATTATCTTGAAATTACACTAATATATAATTTTAGTAGGTGAATGCATGCACATTCAATTTTTTTGGTGAATATCTGAAATTATAATAACTTTTTAAAGTTACATAATAGAATACTACAAAATGAGAATAAACGGTACAGGAAAAGAATTGCAATATTTTTACTATACGTTTACCCTAGAAGGTTGATTTTGAAGTGTTATAAGTAAATCTCAGTAACGTAAAGAAATCTCAACCGTATCAAATTTGAAGTCATTTGGTCGCATGGACTGCAAGATTATAATGTTTTAGTGCAGAAAAGAGATGCTTAATTTTTCTTAGAAATGAATTTGGAGGTGAAATTTGATTTCTAAACCTATTCAAATGTAAAAAAATTAAACTAGAGAGTGATTCGAAACTAGCATACAAACACATTGGTGAAAAAAAATTCATTCAATTGTTGCATTGTGTTGGCACATTGGTGAAAAACAAATTCATTCAATTGATGCATTGTGTTGGCAAAATGGCTTCAAAATGTCAAAAAATATGATTGGAAACTGTTAAGGAAAGAGAAAAATGAAGAAGAAGAAGTGTGAGAGCTTTGGTGGTCTCTCCATATATATTGATTTGGGATAGGTGGGGTACATGAAGTGGCACCTCTTGATTATCACCTAATTTATGTCTTATGAGCTACCCTAGATCTTGGCACCTAATTAACTTCTCTGGTCGCTTCATCTTAACACTCCTCCTCGACCATAGGAGTACCTCGTTAAAAACTCCTCCTCGGGCAAAACCCAGTGGGAAATCCCAGGTGGAGAAAAGAGTGTACCTTTCTTTAGGAGTGGTCCATTTCTTGGAGAGTTCTCATGCCCGCTGCTCGTATCAATTCGCGGTGTTTGTGAGCTGGTAGTGCCTTGGTCAGCATGTCTGAAATGTTGTTGTTGGATTCGATCTTTGTGACGATGACTTGGTTTGTTTCCACGAGATCCTGCATAAATCCAAACAAAGTTGGGCTGATGTGTTTGGTGCGGTCCGCTTTGATGAATCCTGTAGTGACTTGAGCAACGGCGGCCGCGTTGTCTTCGTAGATGATTGTAGGTTGTTTGTCATAGTTGGTCTTGCATTGTTCCGAGATGGCTTGGACCATGGTTCGAAGCCAAACGGCTTCTCTTGCAGCTTCGTGTAGTGCTAGTAATTCGGCGTGATTAGTTGATGTTGCTGTTGTCGTTTGTTTAACGGATTTCCATGATATGGGCGCCCCATTTTTTATGAAGATGTATCCGGTTTGAGATTTGCCATTTACTTCGTCAGTCCGATAGCCTGCGTCTGTGTATCCTATGATGTTTGATTCTGCGTTTTTGGTAAAGTGAAGTCCAAGGTCTTCTGTTCCACGGAGGTAGCGCATCAGGTGCTTGATTCCTGCCCAATGCCGATGTGATGGTTTGCGGCTGTGGCGTGCGAGGACGCTGGTTGCGAATGCGATGTCGGGTCGTGTGTGTGTTGCGAGATAGATGAGGGCTCCGACTGCTGCGAGGTACCGTTGCTTGTCTATCTCATCCTCCTCCTCCTCGCAAGGTCGGTAAGGGTCTTCGCCTATTTTGCTCCGTCCAATCATTGGTGCGGAAATGGGGTTCGCATCAGCCATGTTGAAGTGTTTGAGGAGTTTCTTGACGTAGCACTCTTGGTGGAGTAGGATGCTACCGTCTTGAAGGTGTTGGATCTATAAACCTAAACAAAAACTGGTTCTGCCAAGTAGTTTCATCTCGAATTGAGTAGTGAGTAAACTTTCAACTTCCATACATGTATTCATCGTGCCCACGAGGTTGATGTCGTCGACATAGACTGCAAGTATGACATATCCTGCATTTTTACAAAGAACAAAAATGCATGGGAGTGCTGTATGACAAGTGAAACCCTGGTCGGTTAGAAAACGTCGGAGATGATGGTACCAGGTGCGTCCGGCCTGCTTGAGTCCATATAGTGCCTTGCGGAGTTTTAAACCGCTAAACTTTCCAACTTGTGGAACCGGGTTATGGTCCAAGAAGTCTGGGGGAGGCCGGATGCAGAGGTCTTCGTCAAGTTTACCATAGAGGTATGCTGTGACGACGTCTAGAAGCCTGGCGGTGAGGGTAAGTTGGACTGCAAGGCTTAGTAAGTAGCGAAATGAGGAACAGTCCATCACGGGTGAGTAGGTTTGGTCAAAATCTACACCGGGTCGTTGGTTGAAACCTTGGGCGACGCAACGAATTTTGTAACGAACAATCTGGCCTTGTTCGTTACGCTTGCGGGTGAAGACAAGTTTGTGTCCTATAGGTTTGGAACTAAGGTTGAGTACCAATTGGCCGAAGACTTCCCGTTTGCGGAGTGAGCCGTATTCCATTTCGAGGGCTGTACGCCATTGTGGCCATTCGGGACTAGCTTTTGCTTGCTCTAGAGTGAGTGGGTCCTGATCAAGACTCGTAAGTTTGGTTACAAAGGTTTCTACCTCATATTGGGAGGTGCTCTCGGGTGTTTCATGGTATGATTCCGTGGTTGGTTGTGTGGGCTTTATGACTGTGGGTTGGATTTTGGTGCGGGTTTTCTTGGAGGTATGGGGATGAGTGGTGGCTGTTCGTTTCTTGGGAGGCGGCGGTGGCTTAAGATTGCCAGAGCCGGGGATAGGGTTTCGAAGGATACGGTCTCCTGAGTCAAAACTATCAGGTATTTTGTTTGCTAGAGTCTGGAGATGTAGGAGTTTTTGGACTTCTGTTTCTGAGATGGGAGTTCGTGGATCAGGGTTCATGGTAAGTGATTCGGGGGCTCTGAATACAAGTGGCAAGGAGCTTGGTTGGTTTGGTAATGGAGGGAAGATGGTTTCTATAAACCTACAATTTTCAAAACGGGCTTTGTGAACTGCCCCGGTAGTTGGAACTAAGTATCTGATGATGCTGGGTGAGTCGAAACCTATGTATATGCCTTCTAGTCTATGGGCGCTAATGGTACGAATTTGGGGTTCGGGTGCTGGTATCCAGACTTGACATCCAAATATGCGGAGGTGACGGATATTGGGGATTCTTCCTGATACTAGCTCTAGTGAGGTTTGAGTGTTTAGGAGTGTGGGTCGGAGGCGTAGAAGAGTGGCGGCATGGAGGACAGCATGTCCCCACATGTGTGCGGGTAAATGAGCATGAAGGAGTAATGGACGGGTAATAAGCTGGATTTTCTTTATAAAGGCTTCTGCTAGTCCATTCTGGGAGTGTTCGTATGGGACGGAATACGTAAGCTCTATTCCTGTTGCTATACAGTAATCTTCAAAGGTGTGTGATCTAAACTCTTTTGCATTGTCCATGCGTAGGGTTTTTATAGGTTTGTCTGGGAAATGGGTTCTAAATTTGATGAGCATTGCTAAAATCTTAGGAAATGCCATATTGCGGGTTGTAAGCAATGAAACTTCTGAATGGCTGCCGGATGCATCGACAAGGACAAGGAAATACAAAAACTGACCTGCGGGTGGATTGATGGGACCGCAGATGTCTCCGTGGAGACGTTGGAGCGGTTGGGGAAGCTCTGTCGGGAGTCGCCACCGGGATGGGTGCTTTGCATATTTCCCCTGGATGCATGCTGTACAGTCGGCAGTCTTGTCTGCATCGCTTGTGCTCAGTGTGTGGCCGGTGAGGATAGGCAGCATGCGGCGGAAAATGGTAGTGCCAGGATGTCCAAGTCGTTGGTGCCATAGTTGTGCCTTGGGTAGTACCGTAAGGTGGCATGAGTGAGTGTCAGTCGCTGCGGCGGTAATCTCCAGTGGATATAATCCAGTAGTGCCAGCTTTCACCGTAGTGATTACATGCGTTCCTTTGCGCAATTCTAGTGCCTCATCATCATCGTCTTCCCCGTCACGGGTGGAAGCGTGGATCCCATTGGCACGCAAGTCCCGGTAGCTGATCAGGCTACGGGGTGCGGCTGGAGCGTACATTGCTCTGTCACACCTGAGGGGGAATCCCCCGGGCAATACTATTGTTGCCCGGCCCTCCCGGAATTGAAATGTCCGGCTTCCGGCTATTGTGAGTATTTCACATTTTTGCCAGGGTCCGCGCATGCAATCAGACTCAAAGTATTGGGGGTCCCGAAAGATGGAGTGAGTAGAAGCACTATCTAGAAGTGCCGTGTCAGATGGGGTACTATGGTGTGACATCTGGACCATGTAGTTTTCGAGATCAAGGTCATTGAAAGAGGGAGCATCGAGGGTGTGCACTTCTCTCTTCTCCTCTTTCAGTTTTTGGAGTTCTTTGTACATTTCTATAAAGTACTCGGGGGTGCGGCATTCACGTGCGTAATGGCCTTGCCTGCCACATTTGTGACATGCACCTCTGGGTGGTTCGAATCTATGGGAATTACTGGACTCACTATGGAACTGGGACCCCCGCGATCTATTGTAAGGTTCATGACGGTTTTGATTGTACCTTGGGTAATCGCGGTAGTCATTGGGGTATCGCTGGTCTGACCGGTTTGAGGTGTGGCGGCGGTGGTCATGATGGTATCGGTTGTCTCGTCCCCGACCGTATCCTTGTCCAAGTCTTGGTCTTCGTTTTGCGGCTTCAGTGTTGTGAGCCTCACGTGGTGGTGCGGAAGGTGTGGGTGCTGGGGCTGGCACTGTGGGCGCTTCAGTTATGTGTATCTCCCGTGCTGGTCTTGCCTCGGCGTTTTTCAGTAGTATCTGTTGTTGCTTTTCGGCTAAGAGGAGATACGACATTAGCTCTGAGTGACGTTGGAACTTCATATTGCGGTATTGTTGTGAAAGAATAGCAGTAGCAGGAGGAAAGGTAGAGAGAGTCTTATCGATAAGTTCTGCGTCCGTGATCTTGTCGCCACAGAGTCGTAGCTGGGCTGAAACGCGATGCAGTTCCGCGTTGAATGCTTGAAAGTTTGGAAAATCGAGGACGCGTAGGTTGTACCAGTCATTGCGCGCCTGAGGAAGAAAAAGCGTTTCTTCGTGCTTGAAGCGTGCTTGTAACTGGGACCAGAGTTCGGCGGGTTCTCGCACCTGAATGTACTGTTGACGTAATGATGCGTCCATGTGGCGGCGGATGACGAGTAGGGTCTGCCATTTCCATGGTGTGGGAAGCTCTTCTGCGGTTTCGGGGTTTAGGGTACCGTCGAGCTCCTCCGCGCATAAATATGTGGAGATATCGTTGTGCCATTCTAGGAAGTTGTTGCCGTCAGCTGCTAGCGTGTCAAACATAAGGGTTTGAGTTCGTGTTTCCTTTACTGTAGTGGCCATGAGGATTGGTGGTGTCGTCATCTCTAGTTACTATAATGGAGTTTATCTATAGGCTTACTTTATCTATTTCGGGATGTAAAGCGTGCTTAGGTCATTAGAGAGAGAGAAAGAGAGGGGGGGGAGGGTCCAAAAAAATAAAAATTACGAAGCTGAGAAAGAAGGATAGAGGTGTTCAAAATAGTTTAAGGTCCTCGTGGATCAAAGTGGAGAAATTCTACTTCAAATTAGTTTCCATCTAATGCAGACTTCTTAGAAATTTGGTCGCTCTACTATCTTGTAAACTTACTAGAGTGTGTATATATATATATATAGAAATAAAAGAGGAATAGAAGTGTGTTGGTACCAAAAGCTATGTGTGATCAATCTAGAAGTAATCGAAGGTGAATCCTATAGAGAAGAAGAGAAATCCAAAGCAAGCAACGTCTGTAGTGTTCTAGATTTGAAATGAGGAAGGAGACCTAAACAAAATAAAATAAAAATGAAGAATGATGAAATGCGAAAAAAAATAAAATCACTTGGCAAGCAATCGTGCTGATAACGTGTTAAGGTAAGAGAAAAATGAAGAAGAAGAAGTGTGAGAGCTTTGGTGGTCTCTCCATATATATTGATTTGGGATAGGTGGGGTACATGAAGTGACACCTCTTGGTTATCACCTAATTTATGTCTTATGAGCTACCCTAGATCTTACCCTAGATCTTGGCACCTAATTAACTTCTCTGGTCGCTTCATCTTAACACAGGTCATAGTGGAGACGTATTCCAAGCTTATTTAAACTCTTCAAACTTTCCCTTACCAACACGTTTTTTATGAATGGTTTGTCTCAAGAGGCCGAGGGAGATACTTGACCGATAGTTAATTAGTTGTCAAGATTTGCAGTAGCACTAAGTGGTCTTTATTTGTAAAGTAACTTGGTAATTTATTTTGATTTATTTATTTTGATTTATTTTATTTTATTTTATTTTATTTGCATTTGTTGAGATTCATTTTGTTCTTCAATTCCATCATCTTGTTTGGCTTTCATATAATCTACAATCATATGATGAAATCCACTTTACTTATGCTACATTTTTCCTAAGAGATTTTTTTATTGCTGATGGAGATTATGTTTATGAGGTTGCTTTCTTTAGACCACACAGGAGTTTTTTTGAGGAGGATAAGTGCTTAGGTGTTTTGAGGAATTAATTTTGGATTTCCTTGCTTTTAGTCAATTTATATCACATGGTCAGCTTTCTTCAATCACTTATTGACTTGAAAAATATTAATTGCTTGCATATATTAATTGAGGTTTAAGATCAAGTTCGTCAAATGAATGTTGAAATTTGTTCAACCACTTATTGCACGTATATAGCAACTCATTACGTTGAAGGCTTCCACTATCCTAGATTTTTTTGGTTTCCCTATAGAGGCAAAGGTTGGCATAAAAACCATCAAGATGTATATAGACGGATAGACTGAGGCTTATTGTAAAAATATGTAGTTGTTGTTTTATTTTTGATGATTCATAGGAATGATCTCAGTCTTGCAATTTCAAGGACACCATTGCAATCATTAGTGGTTAAATCTTAAGTCGATTTTGCTATGTGAGTTAGTTTTCTTAGAAGTTGCTATTATTACAATATAGTTGTTTAATTAGTGTAACTTGTATCTGTATACTAGCTTGACCTTATGCACTAGATTAGTGAACATTTTTCAAAAATATTTGGATTGCAAGTTTTAGAAGATGTTTGTTTGGTTATTTCGAGTAGAGTTGTTGCTCTATCCAATTACTATGAAGGACAGCGTAGAGAGAAGATTGAGTTGTATGTACTTTGTATATCAATCTTTGGTCAAAGATGCTTCTATTGACTTGATTATGTTGGAAGAAAGTTTTTGAGTTGACAAAGAATTCAATGAGTGGGTTTTCCTTTATAGAGATATCTATGGTGGGCCTCTTTTCATGGTTTATATGAAGGTTTTTAAAAGTGAATTATGGAACAGGTTAGCCCAAGTAATTCAATTATGAATTTATATCAACAGAGGATGTTCAATATCACTTGGCCGAGTGTTTTGAAATCGGCAAGGCTGCTAACATTAATCTTGGCCTTATATTAAATTTGAATGAAAGCATTTGATATCACTTGGCGGAGTGTCTTGAAATCGGCAAGGTTGGTGATATTAGTGTTGGAGGTCGTTTATTAGAGATGATTAATAGTAATATATGTAACTCTTTTTTAGGGTTTACATTGAAAGGCATTTTTACTGGACTATATGGTTCTTCGTATTGTAATTATCATGGAGGGAATTGGTTTGGACTATGATTTAAACTATGTGTGTGTAGCATTGTATAATGACATAATAGAATGATTGCATGTTTGATGCACAAGCAATTTGATCTCTACAACTCTTATTTATTCTTTCATGTCTACAACACTTGCAGAAGAATATGAAGCAAAGCAAGTTGGAAGTCCAAGTGGATCTTATCTTTGTAACAATGTTTGGATTAGAGTTGTTTGATTATTTAATAATAATGATAATAATAAAATTAAAAAGTAAAAAAATCCCTCTTGCAATTTGCAACAACTTCCACAAGTTCTAGCAGCATACTCTACCCGACATCATTATTTTTCAAGATTTCAATTCTTTGTTTGATTTGTCAATTCATTCACACTAGACAAAATCTCAACAAAATTTGTTGCTATAGATTAGTATTTTCAATATCTTTCTTTTATTCAAAATTTTTTCGTATTGAATGGTTAGCAAATCTCATTTTTTTCTCATTATCTCAAGAGACTTACTTTGACATTGAAAGGTTACCATAACTTGAAAGTGTCCTTTTCAACGTTCTAGGGATAAAACGTGACTCACACAATTGTGAGTGTATTTCTCATGGAATTTTTGACTAGGCATGGCCACACCCAAAGTTAATTTATTGTAGTCTAATCTCTTTTCATTAGGATAGAAAGGACTCCCCTGTTAGAAGTACATTTACCGTGTTGGTAATTCCTATTAGAACATGTGTTAGTTATGTACTTTGACAAAGTTGTTAGTTGACAACTTGTAGGCGGCGTAGCCGTATTAGCCGTCATAGCCGTCGTAGCCGTTGTAGCCGTAGTTGTTTACTATGTGTGTTCACACTAGTTGTGAATGGTCTAAGTCACTTAGACCATTGTATAAGAGCTCGGGGGTGAGGCTCTTGATCATATCTTGATCATACCTCTACGGTTGGGTGGAGAGCTCCAATTTTGTTTGCAATACAAATACTCCTATCTTCTTACACATCTCGTGTGTTTTTCTACATGGTATCAGAGCCTTGGCGCTCATGTTTGCCCTTAGCGGGTTGAGTAGATTCTTGTGAGATTATTTAGAAGACTTGATCTTTCGATCAACTTGAGGGAGAACGTTTTTTTTTCTGAAGAAATTTAAAGCAAAGTGGTCGTAAGAGCTGCATATAGACTAGCCAAAGCTGCTGGACAAACTTGCCGAACCTGTGAGAAGTTTCCGAGAAGTTGCGGTCGCAGCCAGGCAGCTAATTTCGCAGTCGGGCAGTCCGAGTCGCAATCGGGCAGTCGGGAACGCCGGGGGCAGTCGGGAACGCCGAGGTTTTTCGGGAACGTGGGAGTACGGGAACGCGACCACACTGGGAACGCCGGATTTCGAAATTCCAACTCCAGGGACTCCGGGGACTATGAGAAAAGAAGAAGGAAAAGAAGAAAACACAAAACTTGTAAGTTTTAGTTCTTTCTTGGACATCCTTCCATTCAGAGTGCTATATCTTTCAGAATATTGAGAGTTTAAGGCTCAAAATTTGTGAGCTTGCCGGTGGCACAATCCTACACGCACCTAAACTTGTTTTGGGTATTTTGGAAATATTTTAGAATTTCTATAAATATCCAAAGTTACCCATACTTTGAAGTTTTACCTTCAACTAGTTCCTATTTACCACTTCATCTTTTATTTTCTTCTATATTTTCTTCTATTTTTAGTACTTTCCTTGAGCATGGCTTCGGAGTACCGCATGATAGAGAAATTTGATGGAGAAAATTGGCACATTTGGAAACTTAAAATTAAGTTCATCCTTATAGACAAAGGTCTCTGGAAGATAGTTTCCGGAAGACTTCAAAAACCTTTCGGGTCGGGAGTGATGCCAGAAGAGATTGAGAGGTGGGAAGATCTAGATGAGAGGGCTTTGTCATGCATTTGCTTACACATGAAGGATTCGCAACTCCTTAATGTTAGCAAAGCAGAAAGCTCTGCTCAGGCTTGGGAGTCATTAGAGACTCTGTACGAGCACAAAAATGCGGCCAGTCTACTATTTCTTTTGCAGCAATTCTTTACCATCAAGATGAGCGAAGGAGATAGCATCGCGGCCCATATCAACAAAGTTCGGGAACTTGCCGAGCAACTTGCGTCGATCGGGGAGAAGGTTTCGGACCTTTGGATGATTATGACGTTGTTGGGGAGTCTTCCGGAATCATACCAAACATTGGTAGTGACATTGGGGACCAAAGAGCCCAATGCTTTGACGATGGAGATGGTAACTGCACAGTTACAACAAGAAGAATCGCGCCATCAAGGGAGCGGTTCAACCTCGGAGGCGGCATTGTTGACGACGAAAAAAGATAAGTCATACAACCATAGCCTTGGTGAAAGTAAATCCTCTCATGATCACAAAAAGAATGCCAAATGTCGGTATTGTGGTAAGAAAGGACATTACGAGAAGGAGTGTCGGTCTAAAGAGAGAGACTTGAAATCTGGAAAGCCTAAGAAAGGTTTTCAGAAGAACCAAGCAAATACAGTTAAAGCCGAAGAAGATGACACGGCTTTTGTAACAGCTTTGTCCGCGTCATTGTCAAGTGACATTTGGTATCTTGACTCCGGTGCTTCTCAGCACATGACCGGATGTAGAGCATGGTTTTCTAAGTATGAAAACCTATCACTAAGTCGCACTGTCACTCTAGGAGATGATAGAGACCTAGTTATCAAAGGGAAGGGTTCGATCCCCTTTCAATTCTTACAAGGTGATTGTATGGATGTACATGACATCCTACACGTAGAAGGTTTACGTAGAAACCTTATTTCTTTGAGCAAGTTGAGGGATCAAAGATATCACATCATATTTGATGATGTAGCAGATATCTTCACGTTCTCGAAGAACGATGTTTCTTTCACTTGTTCGTTCAGGCACTTTGTACTTGTTACAAGGATCGGTGCAGACTTCACCGGAGGCACATCTATCATACGCGAAGCATAGCTCGGGGAAGGCCGACCTTTGGCATCAACGATATGGACACTTGTGCATCAGCAACTTGAAGAAACTCAAAGATGACAACCTTGTTCGTGATTTTGACATCGGTAAGAATTCGACACTTGGATTTTGTGAGGGGTGTGTTTATGGCAAACAACATCGCGACAAATTTCCAAAAGATGGTGGTACAAGGGCTACTCGCATCCTTGAATTGGTGCATAGCGATGTCAACGGCCCTATGAAAACACCAACGCACGGAGGAGCTAAGTACTTTGTGCTTTTCATTGATGACTTCACTCGAAAAACCTTTGTGTATTTTCTAACACAAAAGTCACAAGTGCTTGAGAAATTCAAGGAATTTAAGGTATTTGTCGAGAACGAGACGGGTTGTCAAATCCAAACACTTCGGTCTGACAACGGCGGTGAGTACACATCAAAGGCCTTCAATGATTTCTGCCGAAATCATGGCATTCAACGCCAATTTAGCACGCCCTACACTCCGCAGCAAAATGGAGTTGCAGAACGCAAGAATCGGACGCTTGTTGAAAGTGCACGATGCATGCTTCAACATGCAGGGCTTTCTAATGTCTTTTGGGCTGAGGCAGTCAATACGGCGGTGTATGTACTAAATCGAGCTCCTACATCAGCTGTGAAAGACAAGACTCCACAAGAAGCTTGGTCTGGTAAGAAACCAACTGTTGAACACTTTCGAGTCTTTGGTTGTGATGCATATGCTCATGTTTCAACTGAGAAACGCACCAAACTTGATTCTAAGAGTGTTAAATGTATCTTTCTCGGATATTATGAAGGGACCAAATGCTACAGACTTTTTAATCCTGAGAACAAGAAAATTGTCAAGAGTCGGGATGTCAAGTTTGTTGAGGTAAGAGACACTAAGGAAAAGGAAGGGATAGTTGAGGTTAGTAAAGAACCTCTTCAAGGTATCATCAAAGTTGAACACTTTGGTGATTTAGAGGACTCTTCATCAGGATCAGAGGATGAAAGTGAAAGAAAAGTGGGAGATTTAGCTAATGAGCGTCCACTTTCTGTCAAACAAATTCGTTCAGAAGCACGTAAGGTCTCACAAATTGATGAGTTAGAGTCCATCCCTCCACCTCTCCCTTCTCCTAGGATTACTCGATCACGAACTCGAGAGATGGCACGTGCACAAGCGGAGGCTGCTTCATGTGCTTTGATTCCTTCCACAACGGTCATAGATTCAATATGTATGGCTCATGCTTTTCATACAAGCATTGACGAGCCATTAACTATATCTGAAGCTATGGGAAGGGATGATTCGTCAATGTGGAAGGAGGCTATGGAATCAGAATTCCAAAGTCTCATTGACAACAAGACTTGGGAGCTTGTGCCATTACCAAAGGATCGCAAATCCATTGGTTGCAAATGGATTTACAAGATCAAGTACAATGCGGATGGATCAGTGGAGCGCTACAAGGCGAGACTCGTGGCGTTGGGATACCTCCAAAAAGAAGGTATAGACTACACCGAGACCTTTGCTCCAGTTGCAAAGATGACTTCAATTCGCACTCTTCTAGCACTAGCTGCTAGAGACGATGCAGAAATTCATCAGATGGATGTCAAGACAACGTTTCTAAATGGGGACCTTGAAGAAGAAATTTACATGGATCAACCGAAAGGTTTTTCATCCAAAGGCAAAGAAAATTTGGTATGTAAACTTTCCAAAACCATCTATGGACTCAAACAATCACCAAGGGCTTGGTATAAGAAAATTGACCAATACTTTGAATCGATTGGTTTGAAGAAGAATCATGCACATCCTAACATTTATGTGTTAAGGAATGCAACACTTTATCTTATCATTGCATTGTATGTCGATGATTTGATCATGGTTTGTAACAACTTGAGTTTTCTTTCGAAAATCAAAGTTGATCTTTCTAAAGTGTTTGACATGAAGGATCTTGGAGAGATCTTCTACATTTTGGGCCTGCAGATCACTCGAGATCGAACTCGTCGCATGATTCACATCAGTCAGATGAAGTACATTGAATCCATACTTCAACGATACGGTATGCAAGAATGTAAATCTTTGGCTACTCCCGTAGACGCCAAGGGTAAGTTGTCAAAGGACATGGTTTCACTAACGAGCGAGGAGATGAACTCCATGGCAAGTATTCCTTACCAGAGTGCCGTGGGTAGTTTGGTGTATGCAATGATTGGCACTCGAGCTGATATTGCATATGCAGTGGGAGTGGTTAGTCAATACATGGCAAACCCTGGACCATTGCATTGGAGTGCAGTTAAACGGATCTTTCGTTACCTCAAGGGTACGATGGATCACGGACTTAGCTACGGTGGAAGTCCAAATCTACCAGTCGTTGGTTATTGTGATGCGGACTATGCAGGAGACATTGACACTCGGAGATCTACTACCGGATACACATTCCTATTTTGTGGTGGTGCTATCAGTTGGAATAGCAAGAAGCAACCAACAATTGCTTTATCAACCACTGAGGCTGAATATATGGCAGGTACTCATGCTGCTAAAGAGGCGATTTGGCTTCAACGACTTTTCAGAGACATTGGATTTTTGCAAGATTGTCCGATGACCATTTACAGCGATAATCAAAGCTGCATCTCTCTTTCAAGGAATCCTACATTCCATGCACGAACGAAACATGTTGAGATTCATCATTATTTTGTTCGTGAGAAGATTGAAGAGGGCAAGATTGACTTGGTTTTTTGTGGAACTCAGGACATGGTCGCAGATGTTTTGACCAAAGGACTTACACGTGAGAAACATAGTCAGATCAAGGAAATGATGGGAATCATTAAATTGAACTAGTATCTAATATGTCATTAAGTGGGAGTGTTAGAAGTACATTTACCGTGTTGGTAATTCCTATTAGAACATGTGTTAGTTATGTACTTTGACAAAGTTGTTAGTTGACAACTTGTAGGCGGCGTAGCCGTATTAGCCGTCATAGCCGTCGTAGCCGTCGTAGCCGTAGTTGCTTACTATGTGTATTCACACTAGTTGTGAATGGTCTAAGTCACTTAGACCATTGTATAAGAGCTCGGGGGTGAGGCTCTTGATCACATCTTGATCATACCTCTACGGTTGGGTAGAGAGCTCCAATTTTGTTTGCAATACAAATACTCCTATCTTCTTACACATCTCGTGTGTTTTTCTACAACTGGAGTGAGCTATTCTGTGACGAGGTGAGAGGAAAAACTGTCTCTACAAATCGGCAGTTGTCAAATCTGGCTTTGTGAACAATGCCGGATTTGGGGACTAGATATCGGATGATGCTATGCGAGTCAAATCCTATGTAAACTCCTTCTATTCTATGAGCACTTATTGTGCGGAGTTGGGGTTCGGGTGCGGGGACCCAAACTTGACAACCAAATACTCGAAGGTGAGTGATGTTGGGAACACGGCCGGATACTAACTCTAGGGATGATTGGGTGTTCAACAATGTAGGACGTAGACGTAAGAGTGTAGCGGCGTGAAGGACAGCATGTCCCCACATTGAAGCAGGTAGATTAGCATGGAGCAACAAGGGACGGGTGATGAGCTGAATTTTCTTAATGAAAGCTTATGCCAACCCGTTTTGTGAGTGCTCGTAAGGAACTGAGTACGTCAGAGCTATCCCAGTGGCGGTACAATAGTCCTCAAAAGTATGGGATCTAAACTCTTTGGCATTGTCCATGCGCAAAGTGTGGATGGGTCTATCGGGAAAGTGGGTGCGAAATCTAATCAACATAGCTAGGATCTTTGGGAAGGCCATGTTGCGAGTTGTAAGAAGAGAGACTTCTGCATGGTGATCCGAAGCATCCACAAGAACTAGAAAGTAGAGAAATGGACCTGAGGGCGGGTTGATTGGCCCGCAAATGTCGCCGTGGAGTCGCTGGAGCGGCTGCGGTAGCTCCGTCGGGAGTTGCCATCTTGACGGGTGCTTGGCGTACTTCCCTTTGATGCACGCGGTGCAATCAGCTACCTTCTCCGCGTCGCTCACGCTGAGATTATGCCCGGTCAGAGCTGGCAACATTCTTCGAAATATTGTTGTCCTGGGGTGACCCAATCTTCGGTGCCATAATTGGGCTTTTGGCAATACCGTTAAATGACAAGATCTAGGCGCGTCCGCCGTGATCGTCAACGGGTAGAGGCCAGTCTTGCTTACTTGGACTTTGGCTATTGGTTGCGATCCTTTGCGCAGTTCCAATGCATCATCATTAATCTCTCCGATAGTAGAGACGTGGATCCCGTTGGCTCGCAAATCTCGGTAGCTGATCAGGCTACGGGGTGCGGCAGGAGCATACATGGCTCTTTCACACCTGAGGGGGAATCCCCCGGGCAATACTATTGTTGCCCGGCCCTCCCGGAACTTGAAGTTCCGGCTTCCGGCCATTGTGAGTATATCACAATTTTGCCAGGATCCGCGCATGCAAGATGACTCGAAAAACAGAGGATCCCTAAGTATCGTGTGAGTTGAGGCACTATCTAATAATGCCGTATCGGAGTAAGACTCTTCTCTAGAACGTTGAACCATATATTTTTCTACATCGAAGTCATTGAAGGAGGGTGCATCGAGGGTGTGTACCTCCCTCTTCCCTTCCTTCAGTGACTGGAGTTCCCTATACATGTCACAGAAGTACTGGGGGTACGGCATGCACGGGAGAAATGGCCGTACCTCCCGCACTTGTAACATATATCTTGGGACGGGTTAGATGAGTCATGCTGGCTGGATTGTCCCTGGGCCCGGGGGATTCTATCGGGGCGGTCATATGGTTCAACGCGTTCATGACGGTCGTAACGATCATGACGATCGTTACGATCGTGGTACGGTCTATCTCTACGATCGTTTTGAGGATACTTGCCGGGGCGGTGTGAGTTGTAACTGCTGGAGTTGGAGCGGTAGTTGTCACGGCCACTTCGTTGATCACGACCCCGACCACGTCCTCGGCCTCCTCCTCGAGGACTGCGTTTGGCTGCCTCCATGTTGTGAACTTCGGGTGTGGAAGTGCTGCCGGGTGTCACCGTAACTGCTGATGGCTGAGATGACACAGTTGGGACTTCCGTAGCGTGTACCTCCCCTATTAGTTCTGCTTCCGTGACCGTGTCGCCGCAGAGGCGTAGCTGGGCAGAGAGTTGGTGGAGTTCGGCGTTGAATGCTTGGAAATTGGGAAAATCCAGGACTCGCAAATTCACCCAGTCATTGCGTGCTTGCGGGAGAAACAGTGCTTGTTCATGTTTGAAGCGGGATTGGAGTTGTGACCATAGCTCCGCCGGCGTGCTGATTTGAATGTACTGTTGACGTAGTAATGGGTCCAGGTGCCAACGGATGATCATGAGCGCCTGCATCTTCCGTGGTGTCGGTAGTTCGGCAGCAGTGTCTTTGTCAAGTGTGCCGTCAAACTCCTCAGCACACAGGTAAATAATCATGTCATTATTCCATTCAAGGAAATTATTCCCGTCCGGTTCAAGGGCGTCGAACATGAGTGACTGCGTCCGGGTTTCTCTAACTGTTGTAGCCATGATGACGGGGTTGGACATTTGAAAGAAAGAGAGTCTACAACATTGGTAAAGAGATTAATAACGAAAAACTTAAAAAGCAAAACATGGAGTTTTGATAGCCTAATCGGAAAAGCATGGGACAGTCTAAACAAAAATCTGCATACGGAGGGAGTGGAGAAGTTGCGTAAAAAGCAAAGATAACGAGGGTGGACAGTCTTGATAGAAGCGCTCCTTTTTCTAATCTATGAAGAGAATCAGCTATGGTGGTATGTGTGAAGAATAGAGAGAAAGAGAGTAAAAA
Organism: Bryoerythrophyllum caledonicum; assembly: GCA_963971425.1. Classification (NCBI taxonomy): domain Eukaryota; kingdom Viridiplantae; phylum Streptophyta; class Bryopsida; order Pottiales; family Pottiaceae; genus Bryoerythrophyllum; species Bryoerythrophyllum caledonicum. The sequence continues at coordinate 2,682 of CAXARX010000140.1, read as the reverse complement.
AAAATTAAAAAAAATTAAAATCGGACAGTGGGAGAGACTTCGTGCTGATAACGTGTTGAGAGAGAAGCAGACACAAGGAAATGAAAAATGAAAGAAGTGAGTAGAACCTCGAGCCTTCTCCTTTTATACTACTCCAGGGTGGTTGGAGGTGGGTACATGAGTAAAGACGGCGCAGTTAATAACTGCGCCTTAACTACAGTGTAACTACCAGATCGGGTAGGTGAGGTATTGATTACTCTAAGTCAACTCCAGTTACCCGGGAGTGCTACTGTTTCTAGAAGCTTCGAGGCCGCATGTCTCTCTATCACAACACATATTATTGCTTTTGGAATGAAATTGATCAAAATATTGATTTAGTTTTGGTGGTCAATGTAGGATTGAATTAGTAATAATCCAATATAGGTGGTAGTACTAGTAGTTGTCCCTAAGTCTCATTTACTTTTTATGTTTCTAAAATTTATAATCATTTATAGCCATAGATACTTTGAAAATTCATAACTCTTACAATGTAGGACCAAAGGTCACGAAACAAAATCGGTGCACCCTTCTTCATTGAGCACTTTCCAACGGTACAATATGCCCTAAACAAACACCAAATTTGGGAGATCTCAACTTGTCAAACAAAACAACCTAATTTAAATTATAGACTACTATGACTTGTGTTCTTGCCACAAAAATGTCTCTTGTGCTTAAGATCGTATGACCTATGCCCATTGCCACAAAATGTCTCCCGCGCGTAAGATTGTATGACATGTGCCCATTGCCACCAAATGTCTCTTGTACATAAGATCATATGACATGTGTCCCCTTGCTACGAAGAGTATAAAAGGTCACGCAATGTATCAAGCGTGCTTATTTAGTATTTTTATCCACTAAGGGTGAAAATTTATTGTCAAAGGTCAAAGTATTAACTCTTAATGTTTGCAATGTTTATCTTATACATCATAACTCTTCAAGTTTATAAATCGAATGAAAATTTTATAGAAAATCAAATTTCAATTCAATTCAATTTTAAATTTTTTAAAATTTCATAACTTGCACATTACATGTCCAAACTAATTTTATGCACCCCTCTTCATGAAACCTTTCCAACAGTACCAAAAACTCCCCCATGATACACCCGGTGCAGTAGATATAAATTTCTAAACAAACAAAAACAAAAAAAACAAGTTAGGGGTCAAATGTGTATACAATGGGGGACTACTTGGGCCACACTGCACTGTGTACCGTATAGTATACAACGTCTTCGACGAACAGAACCAGACGACTGGAATGGATGAATATCATCCTCGTCGAGTAGCCGTCTTCGTTCTCTTGGCAATCTCTCTACTTCTTCGAGTTGTGTGTTCCTCTTGCACATCACGGCATTTTACGTACCTCGAGGTTAGGGCCGAGCTTATGAATTTGCACACATTTTTGCCTTCAGCTTCTGTATGTCCACCCATTAATCCACATTTTTCAGGCTATACTACTGGCTGTCTTTCATGGAACAGCGTTTTTAATTCCAGTGATTAAATTTTTTGAGAGTTTCCTGGCCCTGTACACCTTTGATCGAAATGTATGCAATTGATCCTTTTGAGACGATAAATCTGAACCTGCTGAGCTAATCTTGCTTCTGTTGGTTCTTGCAGAGCTAGGGTTCTTGCGATTAGGGCTTGATTTCATTGGGGCTTGTGGAGATGTCGCTGGTGTTTGCCCCTCGCTTGGCTGAAGCCGCCGCGCCCACTTCGCATGCCTCGTGGAGTCCCTACGACAACAATGGAGGGTTGCCTCCCTCCCCATCTTGCAAACCAAATATTAGTTTTCTGATTATTCGATTATTAGGGTTACTAATTGTGCTAGTGGATATGTAGGACATGCGTGGCGATAGCTGGAGCCGATTACTGTGTGATCGCTGCTGATACGAGAATGTCTACCGGGTTCAGCATTTTAACTCGTGATCACTCGAAAATTCATCAGATGTGAGTTTGTGTGTTCATTAATCTTATACTTTAGCAGAGCATATCTACTTGAATGTGTTGTGTTAGCAGGTAGGGTATTCCCTGTACTGACATCATTCTTTATTTTCTTTGTATTGTTTTCTGGTGGTTAGAACGGAGAAGTGTGTGCTGGCTTCAGCGGGATTTCAAGCAGACGTCAGCGCTCTGCAGAAGAATCTAGATGCTAAACACCAGGTAGAGTTTTCCGGATACTCTCGTCGTGTCGATGTTGGGAAATTGAGAGACTGAGTCTAAAAAGTGTGTTCCTTCTTGGATAATAGATTTATCAGCACCAGCACAGCAAGCAAATGAGCTGTCCAGCAATGGCGCAGTTGCTTTCTAACACACTCTACTACAAGCGGTTTTTCCCATACTATGCATTCAATGTTCTAGGGGGCCTGGACAACGAAGGTGTGCGGTTTCTTCCCACTGGATGTGTTTCAAACTGCCTCATGTTTTTTAAAAGAAGTTTTGTATGGGTCCTATGAGGACTTCCTTTACTCAAACTGATTAGTTTGAGTACACTGCTTTGTGTTCTGTGAGAAAACCTAGACTTTGTGCGTTTCTAGTCTGGATTGTGAAACTTCTAGATTGATTCTTGTTTCCGTCAAGCAGGGAAAGGCTGTGTCTACACTTACGATGCAGTTGGTTCCTACGAGCGTTCGGGCTACAGCTCTCAAGGCTCTGGCCAGACTCTCATTAT
>CAXARX010000139.1:0-18230 GCA_963971425.1 Bryoerythrophyllum caledonicum | reverse complement strand
TACTGGGAACAATGTTATCTTACAGTTTTGGGTAAAGAGTCTTTTCTCTCTCTTCAAGAGACCCTACATAAGCCGAAGCTTCGTCTTATGCGAGGTCTCGCTTTATGTTGGGTCTTTAACGGTACTTAAAGTTGCACTGCAAAACTAACAGCTTGACAAATACATGTTCACGCGCAGCATGATTTTTCTAACTGATCTGCTACAATACGAAATTGCAGTGTAACTTTGAACTGTACGTATACTTTGTACGTTGTACACTGAGTGATAGCTGTACCGTGGAAGACGTCATACAAAGCGAGGGCAGTACTTTCTGTATCAGACCTTGTACAAAGTGAAGCAATTTATGTTTTTACGTTAAACTGTTTTTCACTTTTTTCACTCCTCTGGAACGAAGCAACAAAAAGTAGCATAATTGGTGAGGTTTGCTGAATTTTTTGACGTCGAGGAGGCATGAGAATGACAGCATAAAAAAACTAAATTTTCAAAAAGTGCCAAAACTTTTTCTTGCATGATTCCCTGGCGTCGAAAGATTCAGCAAACGTCACCAATTGTGCTACTTTTTGTTTCTGCATTCAATGGAAGTGAAAAAAACGTTGAAAAAATTTTTTATGTAGTTTTCCAATTTGTTGTCGAAAAGAACGCAAAATGTAATTTTTTACCTTCAAGTTCTATAACAAACATACGTTATTTTTTTATGCTTAACACGTTTAATGCATTGTCAAATTATTTAGAACAAAAAAATCTTTATGTATAAAGTTTTACACCCTCCACTTTTGGATGGAGAGAGAGCGTAAGCGGTAGTAATCTACAGCACTGCAGGTCTTTGATACAGCGTGCGAAGGTAATTGCCATGCTCTGCTTACGCCACCTTCCAACTGCTTTGTAAATTCTTATTCGTACGTTGTGTGCATAATTAAATTGAAAATTTTTTAAAGCGGAAAGTGTTTTATTGTTACAAATAAAATGTAGTCATACAGTATGCGGCATTTTGTACCAAGAATGCACGCGCTCATTTATGCACAATTTTTTTTTTACATAACAAACAAACAAAACAAACTAACTAAATCCTCCGTCTTGCCTGCCACGGCCTTCCAAAGAAACCCCACTACCTCTCAAAATATAAAACACTGCACCCAACTCTCTCGAAGGCGGCCGAGTACTTCAAACCGCCGCCACGTTACCCCGTAAGACAGCGATGCCCAATCTTTGCCGCAAATATGCATGCAAACGCGGCTCACCCGTATGCTCATAAACCCGACGAACCACTTCCGAAATAAATTTAATAGCCGCCGGGCCCCTTTTCTTTTTCCTTTGCTGCCTCACCCGCGCTCGTTGCACTACGCGCCACATGAGACGGCGCAAGCGTGTCTATGCACACGTCGCATTTCACACCACGCAACGACCCCGCCACTACGGAAAAATCGTGACTCCGTCTGGCCGCTTGCCGCTCACACGATCAAGACTGCTCGGCTTCAGCAACACCGGCGAATGCGCCGACGCCAGCGCACGACACACGACGTCATTCAACGCCGCGTGACGCGCAAACTTGCCGCTGATTCTCACGCAGCACAGAGCGTGAGGTCCCAACTCATCGACCTTCTTACCACACTTGCACAGATGCGGACGACAAATAGGCGCACCCAAACGAAGCGCCAAAGCAATACGAAACGAAGGATTATCAAGCAACGTACTAACCGCCGCCATCGGAAACGCACTTAACCAACATCCGGACTCACTAGTCGCAACCGGCAACAAGCGGGCTTTCCCAATCAAAGAAGCATCAGCAAACATTTCATTCCGCACGAGCTCGCATATGGGCATATCCCACTCCCTTTGCTCACCTCGTTTTTCCATTAACGGCAGCTCCACACCGCCCGTCGAAGCTGACCACCGCTCACAGGGCTCACGAACCTCCTCACCCAAATCAAAATCCGGGAAATACTCGACACCAGCGCAGCAACAGAATGGACCAAAGCCAGATAGGTTGGAATAGCAAGATCCACCGCCGCACGAATGCCCAAACCCCCCGAATAGACTGGCAAAGAAGCCTGCCTCCAAAGAGAAGCCGACGCCTCCACATTCGCGATATGCGAAAAACCGACAATTGGGTCTAGTGGGTAGTGAGATTACCCAAATTAACGAGTTTCCTCAGCTTTTGTTTAGCGATTATACCTGAACATTTCAATGCTCTGTATACCCATCGGATACAAAAACAAACGTTTTACGAAACGTTCGCGTTCAATTTCCATCACGTTTTGCACGGTTTTGCAAAATGCAAAACCGTACAACAAAGAAATCGTTGTAGCGTAATTGATAATAAGCAAAAGCAAATGTTTCGCAAAGCTCTTGTACCCGACGATTACGCAGAGCATTGAAATGTTCAATTACAGTCGTTAAAATAAATGGGTGGAAAAAACCCGCAAATTTTAGAAACCTCAATACCCACTTGACCCAATCCTCATTCACAAATGCCGCATATTGTATGTTAATTTCGCTGGGCGGAATAGTACTCCGTTATTGCTTAGAAGCTATAATTTCGTGGTGAACATGTTTAAAGTGTCAAATCGCATAATGCCATTGATTTGCATGCGACTTATCTCTCATGTTCATGTTCATGTTCAAATTTTACACTCTTCAGTACACAGAGCGAAGCAGCAAAAATACAAGAGTGGGTAAATTGGTAACGCATAAAAAAAACCCACTTTGTCTTAGGTTCACACTGCAGCAAGATGCTAATCATGCAAAAATTAAAATTTTAATGCGTGAGGTATATTTTGATCGATTGTTACATTAGTTTTGACGTTGAAGCGGCAGACATGAAAGCGGCGGAACGAAAACGTCTAGATAGGTTGATAGGCCGTGCATGTGAGTTGATGGTTGAAACGTTGGTAGGCGTTGACGTGGTGTTGTTATTTGTAGATGAAGCCGTTGATGTGGCGGAAAAGAAACGTACGCGACAGCACTTATTTCTTGAAGGGAGATTAGCGCGTAAGAAGAGATAATCGGCTGCAGTGTCGCTGTGAAAGGGACAAGTAGTTCGAGAACAGTGCTCGAGTGCCTATTCGCAGTATCCACAACTTCGACTTTTGCTTTTCGAGAAATTTCCTTCGAACTTCGTGGAGTAGTGCGAGGTGGCGCTGCATGAAAAATGAGCAATATCTCGTTTTCTGTATATGTACTGTGTCAGAGAAATCTTTGTGTCTGCTATGTGCAAGAAGATATGGATTGTAAAATCCAGCGAAGCGGACCAAAGTTTGTGGCAGGTAATTGGTTTGGTTTGTGGATAACATTCTATAGATATTTTCAAGTTTTGGAAACAACGCGTGTAGTTAATGGAGGAAATTATAATACACATCTTTTCCCGAAACAACAAAATTTATAAAAAAATTTACTCGAAAAATATGACAGAAATAATTTTCTGTGGAAAATACATGGGAAATACAGAAAAGATACAGTACAGGTGATAAATTATACATGTACAATTTTGGTCCTACATGTCATCTCTCCGAACTGCATAACTGATCGATACATTGAAACAGAAATGTTATAAAACAACCTTCAGCGCCTATGTTCGCTGTAAAGAGTTTCTCTAAACGTTGCTGTTTGGGGGGCTGGAGAAGTTGATACAAATTCAGTAGTGGTATAATGGTCACTTTATGACAACAGCCAAAAAGTCATGTGGCCTGCACGTTTGGCCACTGACCGCTAGTGTGCACAAGCTCTAGTATGTATGCCTCCGTATGTGGGGGTGTGTGTGTATGTGAGCTCGCACAAGAGTGTAAGTATATGCGCAGCTGTTTCTACGTATACATACACTATGCTCCAATTTTGTCTACCTTTTCTATCGGGAAAGCTTACGGAATTACCCACCGACAGAAAGAGGGGGAAATTAGAGCCGAGTGAATACATAACTACATATAGGAGTATGTTAGGTGCGTTCGTGTGTGTAAGCATAAAAGGAGCGGTTGGTCGAAAATAAGCGCCTGCTGTCCAGCATCCGCGTTTGTGCTTTAAGACGCTGAGTGTGATTCAAACGGGTTACTGCTCGACATACGTATAAACTTCGATTCGTTGCATAAAAGCAGAGTATACTACGTAAAAAAAATCATTTCGCTTGCTGTTTTTGTATTTTTACAAAAGGCTCAAACTGCGCGAGAACCATGGTCAACATGTCGTTTATAACAATTTCGTGCGTTTGATCGGTAATTTTACATCTAATTTATTGCTTATGCAACTCATTCAATTTTTTGATTGCCGTTCATCGCTGTTTATATTTTGGTTTTCGTATATACAATGCAACAACCGTTGCCGAACACTATCGCTAACTGAGTACACCAACAACAACAATAACAACAAACAACGCTCATCATTCTTCACAGTTTTTTACTACAGCTTGACAATAGCTGCGTTTGTTCTGGTAAGGTAGGTTTCGTAATTTCAACTGTATCATAATGTGCAACAAGTGTCACAAGTTAATGTTCATCATGTGTCACACACGTACAGACGGAGCAGCTGTCGCTGCCGACTATTATTGCAAGCTGATCAAATCAGAAGCAGCAACAGCAACAAAAACGACCAGAATAGCAACAACAACAACAACAGCAAACAACTTGAGTCATCTGTCACCAATTGTTTTATTTTGGTTTAGCAGCAGTTGTGTTTAAATCAGGTAGGTTACGGTCCGTCATTTTATAAAAAAGTGATATGCATGAAGTGTCACAAAATCAAATTTCAGCATATGTCACACACACACACACACACTCTCTCAGACGAAGCAGCTGTAGTTACCGATTACTGTTGCGAACTAATCAAAGCATTATCAAAAACGACATCAACAACCAGAACGACAACAACAAACAACGTTCGTCATTTGTTACTTTCTTTTATTCAGCTTTGGCAATAGTTGCGTTTTATATCTGGTAAGCTACGCTTCGTAGTTTTAGTAAAACAGTGAATTGCAACAAGTGTCACAAAGTTTAAATTCAACATGTGTCACACCTGTACAGAAGAAGCTGCTACACTGACAATGCCGCCGAAGAAACCCAAACAAGCAGCAGCTGCTCCACCACCATCGTCATCGTCGTCATCATCATCCACATCAACACAAAATTCATCTCCACCACCATCACCAGTAATTCCGGCACGTGGGCGATCGCGAGTTGTACAGCCGCAGCCAGTCGCTTCTAAAGGCAAACCGCTTTCAATGCAGGTAATTTTTATATCATCTGATCATATGTCAGTGACAGTTTCTGTAATGAAAAGTACATACCATCAAAAGTTCCCTAAATCTACAGTAATAAACTATTATTAGGTGCATTTGCTTAGATGCCTTATTGCTTATAATCGATGATTAATTAAACATAACAGCAAATGTACCTACCTATAACAGCAAAAGTACCCGCGTATAACAGCAAAAGTACCTATATAATCAAGGCTTTTTTTGCATGTTTGCAACAAAAACAGCGGCAAAGTGCAAAGCCGGATCGAAACAAGCGTTCAAACCCCGAGGAAGCTGACGATTCTGACCTGGGCGTAGATGCCGATGACATAGCTCCACCAACTGATGCTGCGCAACAAAACGTGCACGATGAAAGTAGCGATGATGAGTCTACTGTTGACGAAGATTATACTGCGTCTGCTGTTGCGAAAGCAGTTAGCAAGCCACGAGTTTTTCCTGGCGGTGCACCCGACGGCGAAACGTACTCCGAAAAACAGCTAGCCAAACCGAGCAAGATGCAGTTGCAAGTGTTTGCTCAATCAACGAGCGGTCGAAAAGACAAATCATGCGTTTCGTGTGCCAAGTTTCTCAAGAAAGATAAAAAGTTCTATCATTTCGACGAGCATGTACAGCAGTTCCACATGATCGGTATGTACATCGACAAGGCATGCGGGCAAGCGTTTTGGTCAGCTGCGGATTTGTATGCTCATATCGAACGTGCTGATCCTGAGCATTCAATACAGAAGTTTCAGTGTATGCATGGCCGATACGTGAACCGACGTGTAGCTTGCTGCTATTGCGCGTATGTGTGCGACTTTTCGGCGAGCGACAACAACGAATTTAGAAAACACATAAAATCGAACGAACATAAACTAAACGTTCGCCGTATTGTCGATAAGTATATCGGCGCGCTCGAAAAATATGAAGTCGATACTTTAGATTTTTGGCCGATCGCGGACGCTGAGATGGAAGCTTTTCTCAACTACACGTTTGTATTTTCTGACTTCACAAAAGCTAATCTGCGCGTATAAGTCGAAACAAACTACAAACAACGGCAGCTGGAAGTTCGACGAGCGTTCTACACCGGATTATGCCCGCTATTCGTATGTGGCGGCAAGCCAATCATTACTGGCTACGCATCGATTGACTTGATGGGGTATCACATGTTAGGCGGCGGGCAGTTTCATTGCTGTAAAACAATGAAGCACATTACGTGCAAAAGTTTGTTCCAAACCGGAGGCTTTAGCTGCCCTTCTACGTTTGCTAATGTTCAAGCTACTGCTGCAGTATTGCAAGGTCTTGCCAAGTATGACGACAAAGGACAAGTTGTGGAAGGTAACGCGTATGTATCCGAATACGAAATAAGCGATGTGTGTATCGTCCCGTACGCGATGCAACTGCTTTGGAACAACAAAATCGAACAGCGCACTGTTGGCTCGTACGATGAAGTAGGTTTGCGTATCGCTCAGAAGTGTCTGAAGAAGCTGATTGAAAATCCGGCTTATGCTGCTGTAGTTGAGGCGTTCGATTTGGTTCAGGATGATGTTTGGGAATTGGTGCGTGAACACTTTGCAGACAATTTACTCAAACCTAACAACGACGATAAGGATTTTTTCGAAGGAAATGCTAAGGACGCACGCAATGCTGTAGACGACCCGAATATGAACATTTGATTTTAACGTGTTTTGTATTGCATGCGTAAGTTCTGGAGATTTGTCGTAAGCACAATATGAGGTTCAACTACTGTCACAACAGCAAATTTTGAGTTTAATGTGAATTATGCATTATTGAGTTTTTATACTTGTCAATTACTCGTATGGCTAAAAACACTTGAATTGGATGCAGTTAAGTGTAATTCTATTTCTCGTAAGCAATACATGCGATTCAACTACTATTACAACAACGAATTTTGAATTTAGCGTTGAGTAAGCGTTCTTGTATTTTTATATTTACTAATTATTTCTAGCGCAAAAATCACTCGAATTTAATGTATTTGAATTTTATTCTATTCCTCGTAAGCAATATATACGGTTCAGCTACCACAGCAAAAAAAAATACACCAAATTTTAAGATGATTAAAACAGATATGATTCCCCGTAAGCAATGTATGCAATTCAGCTTCTACTTCATAAAACAAGCGTAAAGTTTCAGTGCTATTAAAACAAACATAATTCCTCGTGAAAAATATATGCGGCCCATCTACTACTACAGCAAAAAAAGTTTTAGTATAAATGAAACTAATTTGATTCCTCGTAAGTAATACATACGATTCAGCTATTACTCAATGAAAATACATCAGGGTTTAAGATGATTACAGCAAATCGGATTTCTCGTAAACAATGTATGCAGTTCAGCCACTACTTCATGAAACAAACATAAAATTTTACTGCCAGTAAAACAAACGTAATTCCTGGTGAACAAAATATACAGTTCAGCCTCTAATACAGAAAAAAACCAGTTTATGTATAAATAGAAAAAATTTGATTCCTCGTAAGTAATGTATACGGTTCAGCTTGTATTACAATAAAAAAACGGATAATGCTCGATTTCCATGCAAACAAAAAACAACAAGTGAAAAGGATGATGCTTTTGATCTCAAACTTTTACAGTAAATTAAGTGATATTAGCATAATAAACGAGTTTCAAATACGGTAAATGGAATACATATACGTGGAGCTAGAAACTTAATAAACTGATACATGGCGACATCATTCAAGAAATGATTGCGATAATTAAAAGACAGAGCTAAGTCAGACCAAGCAGTTCTTTGAATATGTAGCCTATAAGTGCAGTAAAGAATAAACGGCCCACACATTGTACTAAGGAGCGATTGATGAGAGCTGATAAAGTTGAACGAGTGGTGCGATGATTGATCGACGAGTTGTCGAATGTCTGAAAAGCGGTCAATGTCGTTTCCGAAGGAATCCAAGAAGTAGAGTTCGACCTCGCCCGTAGTGCTGCGCCTCCAAAACAAACCGAGCCAGTGTTCGCCGATATCACTCGAAGGTTTGGTGTTGACAATGAGTAGATACGGGAAGTTTGCAATGCGCGACGGTAATCCATCGTACGCAACAACGTCGTAAAAGAGATGTCTTTGTCCAGATATTTTTGACAGGCATGCGCGTAATTGATTCGAATTCATTACAACTCTTCAACATCAACAACTCGATCAGAAGTGATTGTAAATGATTTCGAAAACTCTCCCCAGCAAAGTGCAGTCAGCGTTTCGGTAGTTGAAGCTTTAAAGTCAATGACCAGCGAGAGTTCACCGTACCGTGGTAGTGTAAACGCCTCTGAGTTTCCAAGTGGTACGAGTGTCCAACAGTACATGCAGTAGCCGAAACGAAACATTTCGTACGTAATTGATGGCGACCAGTCCTCCAGCCCACGGCCAACGCTGTAGTTCAGCATATTGTACGCAGTTTGGTAGTTGTTTGAATCGTAGTTGAGTGTGATTGGCTTCAGCGGCACGTAACGATCATTCATGCGGAGCGCTAGTCGGCGTACGTTGCGATCGATAAAGTAATATGGGTCAAGCCTGTACGAGCCGTTTATAGCTGAGTTGCTTATCAAAGCAACAACAAGCCGTTTTGGTATACGACTGTTGAACATACGACTGAGTTCGATTGTTGTAACGCCTGACGGTATGGTGAAGTCTTTGCACAGCAACTGATTTGGAATTACATACGAAATCGGATGACCTGTGAGCTTTTTTTCCATGTTACTCGCAATAACTTCGGATAATTCGACGTAAGTAATGCGCAGCTTACATTCGTCAATGTAGAGACGGCACGTCTTGTCCAAGGTCGGTTCTCCACTGATTAGAAAGAACTGATCTTCTGAGCGATTAAACACAACTTTCATAGTAACTAATGACGGAATCAGCTTATCCACATGAAACAAACCTTCGCATGGCCGCCCTTCAAGTTCAAACTGCTGAGAATTCATAACCAAGCTATAACGTGCCTTTTGACCTAGATTCAACGCCGTTTTGATTGGTGGTATTGCCGGTTCAACATTTCCGTATATATCGTAATACATGCCAACCGCTTGAAGCCATGATTGTTTTGATGCTTTGCTATAACCAAGAGCGTGCACTAAATATGCTGAGTAGTTGTACAGATTGCTTTGAACTACAGGAGTGTGATTAAGCTCAACGGTGACATGTTCAAACATTGAGTGCAGCATATTGTTGATCGGCGCAATCTCCAAAGACGTTTCACCCGTTGCATTTGCTTCATCTTTTCGTGTGATGTTTGATTTATCAGCTTGCAGAATTCGTCCTTTTACGTATAACATTGTCGATGGTAGATGCATCGGAAACATAGAAGCAGGCAGATCAAACTCAATTTGTGGTGAGAAACCAACGTTCGAGCCTTGAACTGGAGAAAACTCTTGCATCCAGGAATCTTTAATCGAGCAGTCGAGAGGAACAGTATCCCAAAGAAGAAGAGATTTGTCGACAACGTCGTGAAAAACGTTGCGTTTAACGGGAGCCATTTGTTAAAAATCTGTTCAATAAAAAAAGTTTAAATTTGCAAACAGCAACTAAAACTTCGATAAAAATGAACTGATAAACTAAAACTCACAAAGTACAGTTGTAGTGTAGGCAGGGGATGTAAGCCGTTACAAATTGGCTAGAAGCGCTTTCAAATGCCGTTGGTTGAGTTTTGATTTCGTGCGTGCTTTCTTTGCACGTTTACCAGATTTAACTGATTTTTTGTACGTTTTAGTGCGAGAGTTGCCAGTACGCTTCTTCTTCCGCTTCGATGTTCGTTTACGTTTGACCTGTTTGACTGTACGAGGTTTCCATTGTTTCGGCGCGCGCTTCTTCTTGTACTTTGCGTCATCGCGACGCAATGCTAATTCCATTGATGAGTCATCACCTAGCGGTAGCAATGATCCTCCTTGTTGAATAGGTAAGCGACGTGGAGTAGTGCCGATTGTGAAGCCGTGACCCCGTTGGTGTAGTGTGCTGTTAGCCATTTTAGATAGAGGTTTTACAACATGATCGTCCAACGTAGGAACAACTGGCCGACCATCTAATAAATCCATGAATATTCGAAATGATTGCTCGGCAACTGATGGAAGTAAGCGATTTTGTAAAAATGGAACTGCTTTGTCAATGAGCGGACCAAGTAGTGAGCTCAAGCGAAAACCTGAACCTTTTTGATACGGTACACCCGCAAACGTATCTTGCCACAAATATTGCGGTGTACGCAGCATTTTACAATAAGCGTTTAAAGTGTAGAATAAGTATTAAACGACCGTCTTTTTCAAACGGGTAAGGATCGCCAGTATGATTAGCGCACCATACGGAAATTGACTGACGATCGCCAATTTTAACGGGGACATACAGCAACGTCGGCGGCATAAAAATTCCTTGATTCGAAAATGGCGCAATCGCTAGAACAGAATGATATCGATCGCCTACAAAAACAGGTTGAACACAGTCAGCGTAAATCCACATATGATCACCAGAATTATTGCCAGGCACAGCGGCCGCTACCGATTTAGGAAAAATAACACACTGAAGTGCAACACCCCAACGTTCGCTGAAATTTAATCGTGATGGTAAGTCGGTTCGATACTGTGTGACTGAATTTGTTGGATAGGTTTTCATACAAGCATCACTGGGGAGAATCATGACGAAATCGTCGGCCATGGCGCTTGCTGCGAGCACTTAGTCCTTTTTGAGTGAAAACTTGATGTTGCTGAAGTGTTTTTCTACTAATCCATTCCTCGCTGTCGTCTGGCTCGGTAAAAAAATGAACCAAAGCTTTGCTTTTATTCTTTCCTGTACCTTTAAGCTCTCTAACTTCCAAATCGTATAAATAATCGGGGCCAATGCGTATCGACTGTAATTCGCGCTCGTAAAACTTTCGAGGCAGTGTACGGTGCAAACGGTCTTGTAAGCGATACGTAATTGGGTCAGTTGGTAGTACGCTCGTGATGGAGAAAACTTCGTCTGAAAAGTTTTGTTCGTATCCACGCTTGTAAACGTTGTTCTTTAATGCGATGATCACGTCATCACCAACAGCAAACTTCGCGTGTGCCCGTTTAAATTTGAGCGGCCCCATGCGTTGTCGACGATAGAATTTATTATATACCAGGTGTTGATTTTGAAAGCTAATGCTAGCAGGTGTTGTTTCAATCGATCGGTTGACCGAATTATTTATATTGTCGACTATTTGATGTAAAATATTGACGTATTGATACGTGTGATGTTGTCGCATGTAACGGATTAGTCGCAATTTTAACGTTCGTTGAAAACGCTCTACAATGCTTGCTTTAACCCAGCTTGTTGCAACAATGCGTTTAATGTTATGGGAATCCAAATACTCTTGCATAATGCCTTTCCATTCGTTACCATCATCAGCATAAATACTTGAAATTTTAAAAGGAACGCGTTTAAAAATCTTGGTAAATGCAGTTACTACGTCTCGAGGACTCTTTGATTTAGTCGGCTCGCTGTACGCCATGCGTGAATTCTGATCTATTACGTTAAGTATAAATTTGACTCCATTATTGTCGGCTTTGTAGTTTTCCATAGATAAAAGATCCATTTCAACACGGTATCCCTGATACGGTGCCCAAATTTGCAGTCGTGGAAACCTTCGTTTAATAAACCTGTGCTTCGTGTAAGAGTCCAGAGATGCCAGTCCATCTTGAACGTGCTTCAAAGTGGCACTGGAATCGCTTTGTCGAAGACTATTTAAAACAGGTTGCGTGCCCGAGTACGCTGCATTGTTGGATGTATTAGTGTAAACTTGAACGGCAGCCATCACTAAAATGGTAACTGCAACAAACCTAAACCGATTTGATTGAACTTTTGTACCACGATAGGTGATAAGCGTGGTCGCTTAAATATTGTTGAACCAATGCGTGTATTTTTCCGCTTTTGTCCTTGATGACGACTTTGCTTGTGCGCGTTCTTCAAGTCACTGTCAGAATATCTCCGCTTGAACCCTCGAGATGCACGCTTTTTACGGGATATATCCGACACGTCGGTAGAATACTGACGTCTGAGTGACTTTTTGTTGTTCTTAGGCATACTGATATCGTTTTCGTTCAACCAGTCATCGGAATCGTTCAGCGGTTGCATCGCGGCATACTCGGTATCTAAATTTATATCGCTAGGATTGGATGACATACTTTGATCACGATTCTTGTTAGTAGAGATTGTATCTGCTATAGGTTCAGCATCAACGGTGGCAAGTCGAATTCGTTTTGGTGCGCGGTCGTCGTCGACGTCATTGAGTTGTCGTTTTCGTTGTGCAGGAGCATTAGACTTAAATTTTTTTGTAGCTGGTTCGTCGTCGAAGGAAAGGGTTCGCTTCAAGTCGCGTACCTTGTCAATGTCCATTGGAGAATGAACTCGTTGATACTTAACAATATCGCTAGTTTCTGATAATGCCCGCTTGCGACGTACAATATCAAGCGGTCTCGTATGTTTATGTTGTTTTGTTTTGGGTCGAGTGGGTTTTCGAGTTGATGTTTGCCTTGCTGAATAAGCTTTTGACGCTCTGCTGAGTAAAGACGTTACACCCTCAATAGTTAATATAAGAGCCAGAAATTCGGACCAACCAAATACTGTTTTTGATCGTTTTGTTGCTTGCAGCGCGTAGTTCAGCAATTCAACAAACTGATGTAAATCAATTTGATTTCCTCCAAACTTGAAGACTGGTGCTTCCAAAGCGACTTCGATTTTTCCGCTTGCTCGCAGTAATGATAATAAAGCACTAGCTTTTGTGACATTTGTTCTTCTTTTCTGCTCCGTCAAAAGTTTCAGCGCAGCATCCCACGGCTGGTTATTGTTTGTAGACTGCAAAACGTTATTTATATCGATTGTTTTGTTGACGATGGTTGACGTTGTAGCAACTGGTAAACTTAAAGATGTTGATTTTAAAAGTTGTTCAGCTAATTCATAAGGCACAAGAACAAACTTATTTGCCATTTGATTTTTGTGAATTCACAAGCGATGCTAATAATGCGCCACCAGCTTCAGATGCCAAACTTGTAAGAATCGGTAGCAACAAAGCTTGCAAAAATCCTCCGTGCTGCAAAGTTTTTCGTCTAACAGATATTGTAGGGGTGGTTAGAACTTTAAATATTCGACGGCGATGCTTACGAAGATGCAAACGCTGAACGGACGATATTTCTAATTTCCGATTTGCTGCTAAGTTAAACACAACGTCGCTCAAACTACGAATTTTGTCGTTGGTAGCACCGCGTAATAACGCTGATCGTTGCTTTTTTTTACACGTTGCAAGGTAAGATAAGAAGTGATTATGCTTTTGAATGCGGCAAGTATTATTGCATGCTCGCTTCGGTGCCATCGCTCTCGTACGCAAATGTACCGTCTGCGTTACGAATAAAATGCTTTCGTATAACTGGTACTAATGGATAGAACATAGGTACATGAATCCCGTTTTCGCCAGTTAAATTAGATGACAAACGCAACTCCGTAGGCGTATGAGGATTAATGTCAATCAATAGATAGTTGTAGGGCGTCGAAGTTACGTTGTTATAAATTTCTAGAAACTTTTTAGCGTTGTTTCCAAAACTCTGGCGTGCGAAGCAGGCAACTTGATTCACATCTCTTGGATTGTTCATCAGCACAACATGCGAACAATTGGCGTTTATTGACTTTGTATGTTTTGCAGGAGGAAATAAACTTTGTTGCAAAATAATAACAGATAAGTTACAGTGATGTGAAGTTTCACTAACCAGTTTCAATAATTCAGGTCCAATATTTGTTAATGCATCATCAAAAATTAGCATATTATGTTCCGTAGAATTGTAAAAATCCTGTTTAAGTAAATCAGACGTGAAACCTTTAATAAAATGAATACGAGAGCCAAACTTAGCCGATAGTTCATTATACATTGGTTGAAAATAACTATAAACCAAAAAAATACGAGTTGGAGAAGGAAAAAAAACATTTTGCAACAACAAACGCTTAACGAGTTGAGATTTACCACCACGCGTCGGAGCAATGCATTGCAATACACAAGGAGTAACTATGGTAAAGACGCTTGCCATCCCCACGGCACAGATTTATTACCGTAGAAGTAACGCGCATTTAAAGTTGTTCTGATAGTTTTAGTTAAAGGAACTACACTGATTTGCGACAATGTTTTGTCGCGTTTAAAATGAGTAGGATAATGAATTGTCAACTTATTTTCGTACTTTTGAACCAGGCGGCTAAACATCTGATGATTCAACTGCGGCTCATTTTCGAACGACATGCGTACACCTTTTGCTTTAATGATGGCATCATGCGTACCATCAGCCTTCTTCAGCATCATAGAGTACATTTTTTTGCCCGGCGCCACAAACTCAGCAATTTCATCCGTGACGACAGGCGAAAGTTGTCCTAGCATACTGCCATACTTCTGATCAATCGGTGATGGCTCTTTCGGATTGCATAGGTAAGCCACAGAGTCCGTGTCACACTATAATAAAACATGAAAAAAAATAAAAAATGTGACATTGAAAAAATTAGAAATGTTTTGGCACAATGAAATCGTAACAAAGACTTATGGAGTTCGTGTAGGGCTTTCCCCGCGTGTATTTCGTGACCCCCAAGCGAGCACGTTAGAACGCTAGGTCTTGCACACGACTTACTCAGCCCGATTGCCATGATCCTGTCTCAATAAACAAAGAATAATTCCAATACGAAAAAGTAACGTTTTGGCACTGACATAAATGACGTTTTGCAGGCCAACATCTTTCATTGCTTGCCATAACATGGCATGACCGTATGCTGTAACAAAGCAGCCATACACTCTGTTGGAAAATAACGGAGGATTTCGAGCGTGATCCTTAGTTCGAAACGTAATTTTTTGTTTCGCACCCCCGTCACAGTCAATCCATTCAATATCTTCGTTGTCTGGATTTAGTAGAATTTTCAGCAACGCTTCTTTTGTGCTGACGATTACTGTTTTCGTAGGATTTACAGATTGGCTTGTTTTACCCCTGTATCATAATATATAACAATAGTTTTATATAAGTATCCACATACAAATATATTTGACTTTTCTACTGTGATGTTTTTGTTGAAAAAAAAAAACTTACCAGAGATTGTTTAAGAAAAACTTTACTAGCGAACGCATGCCTTCATTGTGCTGTATGTCGCTCGTCGTCAATTCGCAACCTTCGCTTACGTTTAGTTCATCTACGTACGTTTGCTTTTGCTCGTCTGTGGTGATGTGCTCAGGGTAGCCGGACGCTGCTAGTTTTTTAGCAAAAAACGTATCAATGTAGGATTTGAATAAGTGGAGCGTTGATTCATCATACAACCATAAGCCTAAAACTTTAGAGATTGTGTACCCTTCTTCAAGCGCTAGCTTCAATATCGGCGTTGTGAAGGTGCCTTCAACGTATCGCTCATCGCCGAGATGCAAACACGGTGGTGGTGACTGGTTCAGTGCACATTCTGTGCATAAGACTGCCAGTAATTTGCGATAGTGCCCACACTTTAGGTGCGACATTAAAATCGGAATTAGTAGATCTTTTGGTGGTGTGACACAAACATGAGCCAAGCCGATGCCATTAATCCACTGACTAACAGGCGGGAAGTTGCAGGTATGTACTCGCGGATGTTTTTTAGGCATCGCAAAATTACGCATAACATACGGATACATGCTATTCTGTAAGTTTTTTGACAAGTCACTGATTGATGAATTAATAATACTTCACTCATGCAACACAACATTAAAACGTGCACTTACAAAGTCCCCCATTTTGATTTTGATTGTGTCGTTTGACTTGGCCAATGAACAAAATACTTCGCATCGTCCTCCGTAGAGAACCGGTTTTAACGGCTCACGAAAATCGAGCGTCTGCACGAACTTTGCCACATCTTTATCCGATCGCATTTTTTGTCGCCATGCACATTCGAATATGTAAGTGACTGGTTTCCGTCGCTCTAAAATGTGTTGTCGCATCATAGTTTGTCGGTACAGTTGACCAAATGTTTTACCCAGTGACGTGTTGTAACTTGATGGCACGAAGCACAACGGACAGCCATGATAATAACACTGTGTAACGAAATGAGAATCTTACCTGAAACTGAGATCAATTTTTATTTTGTATTAAAATCAAATTGACTTACGCCGTAAAATTCTAGAAAACGCTTGCTTGTTGAACCGTCGACATGAAAATTTATAACACGCTCTTCGCCATTGTCGTATTTGGTACGCACATGCTCGTTGTCTAGCCGCGTCTCGTATGCCATCCAAATACGCGCAATGGCTGACTGCGTTTTGTTTGACTCGTAACCTTCCCGCGGCAGTATACCAAATGTTTCATCAGGCATGAACCGAGCGCGATAAGCGGCGAAGCATGCCTGCGGCAATGTTTTGAATTCAAACGGATCGATTCCGTCGGTAAGCTGCATAAATAGTTGTCTGTATTTTAACACGGCTTCCATCAAAATTTTGACGTCATTTTTACATTACTCGGTGAGTGTAGACATGTAGTCGAACGTAACATTTTTTGCGCTTTCTGCATTATACCACGTAATCAATTCGTCACGATCTTTTGCAGCTAGCTCGTCGGGGCCGTAATAATTTAGATCAACTAAAGGCCCCACGTAACTCAAATTTGCTGGTTTCGAAAACTTATGCGGGAAAAACGTCTTTGCACTATCTTCTAACTCAAGCGCTTTGGGCAATTTCGCTAGTCGCATCGGACAAAATAAGAGAAAATCGAGGCATTTGATATTCCATTCATTGACGGGGATTGACATAATTTTGCAACCACGAGCTAAAACATCAGGATTGATGAATGAGTTTTCGAGATATTTCATTAAAAAAATGCCGTCAAAGCCACTCAGATTGTGCGCCAATACATTAAACCCATGATGTTCTGCAGTAAACAGCCATTTGCAAAACTGTTTCAAGCACGTGCTGCCGCTAAAGGTGAATTCAGATTGATCTGAACTTCGTTTAGCACAAATAAGTATTGGCTTATGCGTTCCTGTAGACGCTTCGGTTTCGACATCGAACACAATAATTTTATGCACGTTGAATGGATCGATATCGGATGTGTTGGTGAATACGGTGTTTTCTACTTCTTTTGCTTGATCGCTCAGCATATCAATTTGTTCGGCAATGGTGTACATATCGAGTTTTTTGAGACAACACAAATGATCAGGCGGAACGATCATTTTGCAAGAACGGCACTTAAATTCTCCGCAAATATGATCTTCGTGTGCACGTTCGTCGTCAGGGGAATAAACGGCGTTGCAATCGTTACATATCTCTCGTACACAGCTTTCTGTATGCGCTTCGCAAGCTTCTTCATTATTGAACGGCTTGCGGCACGATTCGCAGCGAAATACAGGTCCTCGTAATAGATTTAAACGCATTTTTGAACAGCTGTGCTTGTGGTTATACATCAGACCGCAATGTATACATTGCTGCCGTTTGCCCACAAACGCTTTCGGGTTTGAGACAACGTACAAGACGTCATATTCATCGTTTTCTCCTTCATTCGAATGAACCAAATTGAGAACAATACCTGGATCAGGCGAGTCGAAGCGATGAGTTGGATCTTGTGTAATAGAAGTCCAAAGATGAATAGCTGTATGTGGGCCTAACCAGGCTGCGGCTTTACACAAAAATTCGAGTACTGTTGTAAACGGTCGACATTCGGCTCTCAATTTTTCGCAGACACGCGTTTGTTCAGCAGTAGCACGACTCTCGCGATTAATTTTGTCGTTACGGCTTCGAGAATTTGAAAATATTTGATCATCGTTGTCAGCATAAACTTGAGCAACATATACAGCTCGTTGCCAGTTAAGTTCATCGTTCACGACGGATTTAATAGATTTTTTTCGATGTAAAAATTCGATATGATTTGGCTCGAGATATCGTTTTAATCGCGGCATTGGTCACACTATTATTTATTCAATGTCAATTTCAGCTTCGTACGCTTCCTAATATTCAAAGTATAAGCATCTCGTGTAACAACGATAAATTGATTGGCAATACGTCAAAGCATT
>CAXARX010000138.1:0-13225 GCA_963971425.1 Bryoerythrophyllum caledonicum | reverse complement strand
TAAAGTAAAAGTAAAGTAAAAGTGAAGTAAAAGCGCCGCGATATATCCAGGGTTTTGCGCTAATGTGCTTAAGCACTGTAAATGAGGTAGCATCAAATCTGTAAGCCATTAAAGCAACTGTGAAAAATAGCTCTCGTATTTTAACGACTACCGTTAAATCGCAGATACTTCCCCACTCATTTAATTTCCGAGTTGCATGCTAAAGGGATGGCCCCCGTCAAAATTTTTATAGTGAATCGGGAATTGCGCGTACCAAGGGCGCCAGTAAGAGCTCTCAAAAACTCGGGAATCATCTGCGCTTTACCAATATCGCAAAACCTCGACCACATCGCGGTGTGCATATACTACTTCCATTAAAAGCATTATAGAAAATGGGAGATTACGAGTGGCGGAATCACTGATAAGAACAAGGAAGCCCGACAGTTATTCGAGGTTCAACGTTAGATTTCAAACAACATGAGCACCTGCAGTACTTGAAGAACAAAGTGAAGGAATTAAAACTGTAGTTTCCCTCTCCGTCTCCCACCAGGCGACGAATATACCGCGATCTTTTTCGTTTCTTCTCTCTAACTCATTCAAAATTCTGACGCATTTGGTATTCTATATCACAACAATATACAAAACGGGGTTCTTTAGTCGTGGAATATACGAAGCTTCCCCATACTGCCCTACCTCCACAAACCCAAATATATTGCAACTTGCGTGTATCTCCGTTTGCTATGTATTTTACTTTTACTTTTATTTTACTTTTACGTTACTTTTACTTTACTTTTACTTTACTTTTACTTTACTTTACTTTTACTTTACTTTTACTTTACTTTTACTTTACTTTTACTTTACTTTTACTTTACTTTTACTTTACTTTTACTTTACTTTTACTTTACTTTTACTTTACTTTTACTTTACTTTTACTTTACTTTTACTTTACTTTTACTTTACTTTTACTTTACTTTTACTTTACTTTTACTTTACTTTTACTTTACTTTTACTTTACTTTTACTTTACTTTTACTTTACTTTTACTTTACTTTTACTTTACTTTTACTTTACTTTTACTTTACTTTTACTTTACTTTTACTTTACTTTCGTTCGGCTATCATCTTGGTTTCCCTTCACTGCTAATTGTAGTTCAAGAGTTTATGCAGAATAGTGTCTTCATGAGACGTGCAGTTGTGCTTGAGCAGGAAATCGACTGACTGGTTAACTGGGCAATTGAAATTGGAATCAAAATCGTAAATTCGAACCAAGCAATTTCGAACCGTTCGAGTTTCGAACCGAAACAGAACTTTGGAACCGAAAGACGCAAATCGCAACCTCCCCAATGTAACTTGCAGCCTGCATTCGAAAAAAACCGACCTGCAAAATTGAAATCATTCCGTCAAACCCGCGTCCCTCAAAGAAAGTTCATCGAGTTTGAAGTTTGCTATCTCTCACCACAGACACACACAGTACATCCACCTTGAGGGGGCCACATTGGGGAAGGGTCCCTTCTGACTCTTCGTGCTTGTCACGACGGAGTGGTGCCATAGGCAAGCCCATTCCGACTTCTTGCCCTCAACGAGTCTTTGTGGCTTCATCGTTCATGTTTGATCCACCGCTACTTTTTTTGCGCGGACACGCGAGGTGGAGTCCCGGGCCTCGGTTATTCAGCTGACGTCTTGAGCAAGCCTAGTGGTGTGAGTGCTTACTGCAACTTTGCCGATCGTGCGGCCCCACTGATCACTTCCTCCGCATACCATGATTCTCGGTCGCGTGCGACGTGGGTTTACTGTGTATCGCCTATCGGGTTTGAAGGGCCCACGTGGAAATAGTATCTTCGGATACACAAAGTTGATTCAGAAGAAGAAGAAGATGAAGTTTGCTTGATTTATCCGTGAGGAGGATAGATTACTGCCGTTGAGCTCTGGATAACTTCAGGATTCTCTTCGTTACGCTTATCGGTGACCCAGTCACTCGTAAGTTTAGTATAAAAAATTCGTCAGAGGCTGATTCATCGAAAAGCAATCCGAAAGTTAAGTGCGCGGGAAGTTACTAGTAGTTTTACGGTATTAATACTGTGAATAAAAATGGAATATGCACTAAAAGATATTACAATCTAGAAACAGAGCAGAAATCAACTAACCTAAACAAAATTTAGTGAGTAAAAAAAGCTAGAGAAATTAATTTAAACTTTACATGGACGTCTGCAGCTCAAGCTGTTACCGTATGGACAAAGGCCCAAAATCAACAAATTAAACAAGATTTAGGGACTAGAAAGAGAAATTTATGCACAAACAGTGCCAAGCAAAAAGCTGAAATAGTTAGGGAAATAAACTAAAAACTGTCATACAAAGGGGGGCAAGCTTGAAAGTCTATTTTACTCGGTTACCTAAAAAGTTGTTATTTTACACGTTCTCCACTGATTTTACAGCTTTTTCGCGAAGCCGAATATAACAGATTTCCAAGCTTGCCCTCAAAATGTTTTTCAATAGAAGTGCTGTAATCAATCATTTTACTAAGAATATTAACGACGGTTTTGAGTGGAAGCCTTAACAGTTGAAGTATATCAATTATTTTTGGATTGAATTGCGCCACGTGAGCCAAATCATAAACAGTTAACAATAATTGATTCAAGTAGCAATCTATACCGATTTGCAAACTATGGATTTGTCGATTTGTATATCGCACGCTTTTTTTTAAAAGCTTGTCCAAGCCTCAAATCACCCCACTCCATTTATACTGTAGGATTTGAACTCACTGTCTTTGCATGGTTCGGCCACATAATAATGATATCAATACGACGTGGAGTACCATCAGTCGCAGTGCGTAACATAATAGACTGAAGGCGCGAACCAGTAGCAAGCTCTTTTGCATTTTGTCGTGCAGTACTGCAATGCATACGTGTCGAAGCGCTGTTGGCATCAAGCGATGATGAAATTTTGTAGATGAGGTGAGATGCAAAAACTCTAAAAAACTGTATACGGTCTTTCGGTCCAGAATAATATAAATACACATTCTTTGCAATTAAACTTTTTGCTCGTTCTCTGCTCCGTTTCATTTCTTCTCTTTTTCATCACTCTAAAATACACCGATAGATTTTTACAAAGAATTGTAGCAGATGAAACGTTTTGAAAGTTGTTCGTGCTCGTTGAGCAGCTCAGATATAACCATGTTAGTTCTTTTGAACGGCTGCTGTTTGTGCCAAGTGTATAAATGTGCTCAAGAAACAATTGTACCTGGAATGCCGCAGGGGTACAAAGGATTCGCGAAACGCTTCATAAGTTGAGATCCTCTGGGCAGAAAGAAATATATTGTCTTGGTGAAGGGCTTACCGATGTCTGCTTATTTTTATTCTTCGTTTTTGTACAAGGAAAAATTGCCGACTTTTTTCGTTTTTCAAACTGTGAAAATGAGTCGGAACGATGCAGTAAACAAGTTTGCATTATATTTGCGATTTCATGACAGTGCTGTAGGCACGCCTACTTTGACTTCTTGGTTTCAACGGGCTACTGTAAAAAACCTGGCATTTCAGCCTCTACACCACGGTGATTCCTGGTGGTGTAGAGGCTGAAATGCCAGGTTTCCTACAGTAGTCATTCTTTCACGAACATTCAGATTTTCATCTTCTACTCGGGCCTCGACATGTGTAGCCAGCGCCTTGGGAAAGCTCAGCTAGAACTTTGCCTTTAACCATCACCTAGTGACTACAGGGTGTCACGGAATTATACGACCCCTCGTACTGTGTTTGCAGCGGTTTCACTGTATCTATGTCGATTTTTCTCGAGCTTGCAGAAGACGCATTGCTTGCAGCAGATTACCATGTACCTGTGCTATAGTAAGTTTGGAAGGTAGGGTTTGAGATAGCGTTATCATAAAACCTAAACTCGCCTGGACGTCAAACCTAGCCGGAAAAGTTTAAAATGCCTTTTCGCTACCTTGCGAGAAAAGCATGA
Source organism: Bryoerythrophyllum caledonicum (assembly GCA_963971425.1). Classification (NCBI taxonomy): domain Eukaryota; kingdom Viridiplantae; phylum Streptophyta; class Bryopsida; order Pottiales; family Pottiaceae; genus Bryoerythrophyllum; species Bryoerythrophyllum caledonicum. The sequence continues at coordinate 9,294 of CAXARX010000138.1, read as the reverse complement.
TTTTGGTGGGTCGTGTAGTACATTGTTCATTTCAATAGGGTATTTACTATACCGTAAATATTTGGATTACTCCCTGCGCACTTAACTCCCGGTTTGCTCTTCGATAAGACGGCCCCTACCGTATTTTTCACACTAAACTGGGACTTACGAATGACCGGGTTGCCGATATGCACGACGAAAAACCCGGGAGTTATCCGGAGCTTTACGGTAATGCGAATCGTCAGATTCAGGAGGCCACGAGGGAACGGTATCGTCGGATACATTAAGCTGATACTAACTGCCTGACCAACTTCAATTTTAATTTTTGCCGAAGCAAAGTCATGGAGTTCAATTTGAACTGTTCAAACAGCATGCAAACTCCAACATACGAACCGTATGTCATATTACCTGCTCGCAAACCACGCTTAACAACCGAAAACACATAGAAACTTGGATTTATTTATGCCAGTTACAAAAGTCGATTAAAGTCTTTGGACGCTGCTACATTTGCGGGCTGCATTACGATTTTTGTTGCATGAAGCTCCGGTAGATTTCGGCATTCGAATGCCGGCGGGCTTCGTTTATTATTAACAGCGCAAGCCGAAATTTTAAATAACGACTTTTCACGAGCACGAGGTTGGTCGATGCGACTTCTTCCTGGTTTCGTAAATAAGCTTCCGTACTGAGCAGCCGCGCTGATTTGTTAGACACTGAGTTGCTACTATAGTACTCTGATCTGCAGCTGAAAAGAAATCATGGATTTTCAGTACGAGAATCAGTGCATTCAAATACTTCTTCGCATAGTTTCGCACGGCAACGCTGTAATTGCAGAGCTTTTTCGGTTATCGACGTGCATTCCCAATGAATACCATACTGCGGCTAATCTACCAGAAGAAAAACAGCATGTTGTGTCCGATTTTACGTATTTTAAGCAAGCCGAAGCGTTTGAAAAACGCATCAAGTCTTCTGAACAGCTTCAGCAGCTTAACGAACAATTTCACGCAAATAATATCGAACTTCTTGTCCGATTTTATCGACTTTTCGAAAGTATCCATCGCTATGCGGTAGAATTAAATCAGTTTTCGACTGATGTTGACGAAGGAGCGTTTATTCAAGAAAGCTTCGAAAGCCTGCTACAAAGCGACGAAGGAAAACAGCTTTTGTGCGAAGCCTACTTTCTCTACGGAGTTATGCTGTTGGGTATTGAGTTGAAATATGCAGGCTTAGTTCGTGAACGATTATTAGTTGCTTATTACCGGTACACTGCACAGTCAATGTCGAGCGAATCCACTGTGGATGACGTTTGTCGGCTTTTCCGCAGTATTGAATATCTACCCGGACAAGCAAAAGCTTCCTATAAAAATTTGGATGAGTATTTCAGCCGCGTACCGGTGAACGATCGCCATCTCCAGCTTATTATTGCACGTTTGCGCAGCGACGATATTTATCATCGCACAGAAACATTTCCACTGCCAGAACATCGAACTCACGCTTTGGCGTCGCAAGCGTCTATGCTGGTTGTCTTGCTGCATTTTATCCCACAAACAATGCATAACGATTTTGGCATGATGCGCGAAATTGTTGACAAATTTTTTAGCGACAACTGGACAGTCAGCGTGTATTTGGGCATTACGGTAAACTTATTTGCTTGTTGGGAATACTACAACGCAGCTAAAACTGCGTTGACGTCTGCTTTGTCCGTCGAAAGTGTGCGCATTATTTCCCGAAAGCATTCCGATTCATTGCGTCATTGTTCGCCGGAATTTCTCACGTACCTAAAAGAGAGCGACAATAACGAAGAAACTTTAATACAGCAGCTGGATAAAATTTTGACGCTTGCACGCCGCGCAAACGTAACAATCCGTTGGTTTATGCTGCATACGGTACCACTAGACGCCGTGCAAGCTGACGCGAATAATAACAAGCGATGCCGGGCTCTGCGCGATCAAGTTATTCAAGAAGCTGAGTTTTCGTCTGGAAAACTGCTGGAGCTGCTTCTTCGTTGCTCCGAATTCGAGTTGTTTATGAAAAGTACAGTAAAACAGTTGTTGGAGGAAAAGGAGCAGAAATGGTGTCGCTGTCAGCGCGAAAGTGCCGAACGACTGCGCGAGCTTGGCGACGCATTTAGCGGCAGCAAATCGCTGACGCGAATTGCAAAAAATGATCAGTTACAGCAATGGTTTATGGACATTGCAACGCAAGTCGAGACATCGTTGCATTTTAACGATCGCAAACGAACTAGTCGTAAAATTATACGACTATACCAAGCGCTTGAGCAGGTACAGTCTTTTCACGAACTCGATACGCAATTGCATGTGCGACAATTCCTGAACGAAACACGTCAGCTATTGCTGTACATGGAAAAGTTATATCATATTGACGAACAACTGCTGATTAATCTGCAAACAATCGGCGATTTATCATATGCTTGGCCAATAATTAACACCTATATAGAGCAGATGCAGGACGGCGTGAAGCGTCGTCCTGGACTAGTTCATAAACTGCGTGCTGCGTTCCTGAAAATCGCATCGGCGTTGGACGGCCCGCTAATACGAATAAATCAAGCTAACAGTCCGGATTTAGTTTCGGTATCGCAGTACTATTCCGGCGAATTGGTTTCGTATGTACGAAATGTTCTTCAAATTATACCACATTCCATGTTTATGCTGTTGAATCGAATAATTGATATCGAAACAAATCACATGAAAACGTTGCCGACACGTGTCGAACGCGATAAGCTGAACGAGTACGCGCAACTTGATCATCGATTTGAAGTTGCTCAGCTAACGTACAAACTTTCTACATTTACTCAGGGTTTGCTGAAAATGAAAACAACGCTGGTTGGAGTCGTTAAAGTTGATCCTAATCAGCTACTGGAAGACGGTATTAGGAAAGAGCTGGTACAGCTTGTTGCGCATGCGCTTCATACTTCATTGACGTTTCAGCTGCCCCGACATCACAATCGTCCTCAACAACATTACCAGTTGGCCGGCAGTTTTGTGCAAAAACTCGACGAACTCGAGCGTAAAATGAACGGTCTGCGTCGATCGTTTGAATACGTACAAGATTATGTCGGTATATGTGGCTTAAAATTGTGGCATGAAGAAGTGTCGCGGTTAGTCAATTTCAACGTTGAGCAAGAATGCAATGCGTATATTCTTGCCGGCGACAATTCATCCCCTGCCCGTGTGCATGCGTGGGATAGTGCATATCAATCATCGGATATTTCGTTGCCACTGTGCGAGCCTGTTGATGTGCATTCCCGTACGTTTGTAGGGCGTTTAGCGCGCGAACTCATACGGCTTACCGATCCGCGTACAACGTTGTTCATTGAAAATGCACAAACTTGGTATAGTAATCATCACAACAGCCACCATAACAACAGTAATAAAAGGCAGCAGGAAATTTTACAAAATAAAATCTTTTCTACTACTCATCGTATACTGGGCACGCCAGGTTTCATTGGATTCGATCGACTGCTGTCGTTTATGCTAACTGCCGAACTGAAACGATTATTTCAAACATTCCGTAGGATTGTGTTGGAAAACAATGCCGCATTGCATGAATTTGTTAACGATCACGCACGATATGTGGACAATGTTTTGGCTATCAATTTTATTCCGGCTAACCTACCGAAATCAACAGCACAGCAGTCAACCGTGACCGGCGATAGCGATGCGGCTTCGACATTGATACTGTTAGAATTTGCTCGACAGAGTCAAGCGTATCAAAAACGAATCGGAAGCAGCGGCTCTGCAGCAACATCCTTTCCGCTGCATGTTAATAATACGGAAATGACGACGTCGGCATCATCAGCGACAACTACTACTACCACCACGTCAGGTCAGCCGTGGAGCGCATTGCTCGACGCTGTTCTCCGCATCGGGCAGCTACAAATTTTGCGAGCGTGTATAGCGCAGGAATTGCGTGTATCTAGCGGCGGTGATGCTAAGCTACTATGTGATGCTGTACGAAATTTGAATCAGTCTATTCTACTCGATATAGCGAGTGTTGACGTTGGAAGGTTTAGTACTAATTCGACTGGTGGTCACTCTGCTGCTGTTCTAACGCAACAACAAACCAGTTCGTTGTTGGCAAGTCTAACAAAACAGTTGGATGCCATTGGATTTGCCGAGCCGATGCAGAAAATTTATGTAGATGTTAATAATGCGCAACGTAGCGTTACTGGCTGGACGAATCAAGTACAGCAGCAAATGCCTGCACTATTATTCCTATTTATTTTGAGTCAGCTGAATAGACTGCATGCTGCCGGACTTGATAGCTCGATTTTGTTAACAAACACGTCGCGAGCAACAAATACTAGCAGTGACGCGTACGATGCGACGGTGCTGCTTTACGGTCTTGTTACACTTTTTAGGCATGTTCATACAGAATGTGTCAAATCAGTGGTTGCAACACTTGGTCGATATGTACAGTCGGAGTTGTGGACATCTGAACATTATGCTACAGGCGGTGTACCAATAGATGAAAGCGGCAGCAATAGTAATATTGCTGCAATAAATAATGGCCTCGGACAGGAAAGCTTACGCATTGCCGAACAACGTAATGGAGCAGCGTTGCTACGATTGCTGCAGTGTTTGAAAAGATTTAATGTCATTAACGATGATGTGTTTGATGCAATAGTAGGAAATCAGTTGGCAGGCCTGCATGTGGCTACTGTGATATTGCCTAAAAATTGAGGAGAAGCGTTTGCTAGCGTTTTTTTTGTGTTATAAAGACTGCGTAAACTCGAAATCATATGTGGAGCTGAAACTAACGTCATGGCCGTTAAAATGAATGCGTAACTTCAGAGAAGCATGAATCTATATAGGGAATCGTGGCGGAATTGAGTTTCGTATTTATTTTGACGGCCGTTGCTTTAATTTCAACTCTGCTGCGAAGCATTTTGCATGTACTATAAAGTAATAGAGTCAATGGCGACTATCATTTCGAACGGTGTTTGCTTGAGAAAAATACCGCGGCCCCAAACACGTTTTCTAAAAAGACTCATCACCAGTCTGCTTGAATAACGCACACTTCAGCATAAGCGCAGTTTATAAAACTGTCATTTCCGTTTTCGAGTAGAGCTATTTTTTGCGTATTTTTTTCCATTCTTTGAGTTTGTCGCTTCGGATGGGGGGCCCTTGCGTTGTTTCGACGCATGCTTCGATCGATAATTTCGCTGATTACTTCGACTTCGAGTTTTGTTCTGTCGACGCCCTTTCCCCGGACCGGAAGTCGTTAATGCCGGAGTAGGCGGCACGTACGATTTGTACAGATCATTATACTGCTGCGGCGACATCCACATTTCGACAGGACCAAACATTTTAAAATTTACGCCGGCTTTGACCAGCATTTCGGGTTTACTATGAGTAACAGCGGCTGAAGTTTTAATCGCCGCATTTGTAATGTCGTTACCGGCACCACTGCCGCCTGTTGCAGCATACTGTAGCTTTGGAAATAACGTGTCGCGCACTTTAAATCGTACGTAGCAGTTACTGGTGATCTTGTTATATACTGTCTCACCAGCATTATCAGCTTTCACATACCAGCACTGACGAGTTGGCTGGAAATAGTATGTGTCCGACAAAAAATACGACGGACTGACATGAATGTCACCGAAAAAACTCATGGATAGCAGCAAGCCAAGTTTTTTGTCTTGCTCTTTTAACCGAGCAATGCCAATGTCGCCCTCTTCTGGTCGAAAAAGCAGTACGGAGCACACGACTTCATAGTCTGAAAAAGCAGTTACAATGCTGATTGTTTTTTGTCGGTAAGCAATAATCTTGTCGACGCAAACGATGAGGCCAATGTTGCGTGCAATTCGATTACACAATCGCCGGTTGCATTCGAGGAAAAGCAAAAAATCAACCGGTAAATCGGGGCAGAGGCATTCGGCTATTGATAAACGAATAATGCACTGCCGTTTCTCGAACATTATGCATATTCTTCTGTTACTGAAGAGTTGCGAATTGCAACTTGCAATTTACAATGTTCGGATCCAAATTTTGCAGGATCGAAGCTCGTGGTGGCCGCGAATCGCAGTTTGCGATTTATGAAAATGCGTCCCCTCGATGAAATTTTTTTGTTGAAAGTTGATCAAATCAATCACTCAAGCAATCAAGCATCAACTTTATGTGTCCGGAAACATTATCCCCCAAAGGGGCCTTGCAACCCATATGGCAAATTACACTCTACGTCACACGGGATCGCAAATAATGAGCGAAAATCGTACTCGTTGAGGCCAAGGAAAGGTACAGAAGCCCAGTACATCAGTGATGTGACATCACTGAACTTGTCTAATGCACCAGGGGATGCTTCTTCCATTACACTGGGCGTACCTAAGACTTCAACAGAAAAAACAGGGGTTCCTAGCTACTACTTTACAATCCCGCATGAAAAGTGTAGCAGTGAATCAAACATGTGAAGTCACCGGAAGAAGTTCGAAATCTAAACAAAAACTTAGCTGACGTTACTTTTGTCATGCGCGAGAACTATAAAAGCGCAGGTGCGCGCAATGCGCTTACCGCAGCTGTAGTGATTGTAGTGTAGCGTGCCATTGCACTATACGCGCGGTGCTGTTGCTTTTGCTGCCGTCACAAAATGCGCATGCTGACGGTGTTGTGGCTGTTTCTGTTGCGCATTGCGCGTGTTGATGCTGTTTATCAAATTCAATTTTTTTTTATGAAGAAAGAAGTGCAGGGTGGTTCTTCTGGGGTGGTTTTGTTAAAGTGTAGTCTTTGTGATATGGGTATGCGTTGAACGAGCCGCATTTAGATACAATTCAATCATCACCAAACCATAGTACATACATTATACAGTTGAGCTCAAGATAACTGCCGACTCGTTTAACTGCCGAGTAGGTCTTCGAAGGACTCGCTCTCATCTTATTCATATTAAATCGGTTTTCACGGGTGAAAAGGGTACGAACAAGAGCGTCTAAAATCTCGGCAGTTATCCGAAGCTTAACAACAGTTTAGTGAGTCAAGCCTAAATCGCAATGAATATTTCGAACAACGGAGTTTCAGGAGCCCACATGAGAACGATCTTCGGTACATAAAACTGGCTGACTGACTTTCATTTTAGTACACTGCAGTTCCGGAGCAAAAGTTCCGCTGTCGACGACACTGTCGTCACGACAGCCTGTCGTTGATTGAACGGCTATCAATCGCAATTAGCGCCGTACTGAGTAAAAACGTGAAGTGATGCCGCCCGATGACGAAAATAAGTGTTTGAAAGCTTGCTGGGAGGCGGTTGCAGCCGTAAAGGCATGCGCTTCCGCTGTCGACCGCCTGTCGTTGCATGTTACACCGACTGCAACATTGAGCTCCATTGACTAACTACTGGTTAGCATCAGACGCCGCATGAATAGAAACTGTCGAGAAAACTCCATGCGAACACCTGCATGCATCGATTGAGTTTTTGTTGTTTTAAATCAGTTACAAATACGTTAGTTAATTCATGTCGACAAATGGCTGCAGCTACCGTCGCGTCAAATTCCTCGAAGAAATCTGACTTTGATATCGTTCGTCGTTTGGTGCGTGATAAGTTCATTCACGTGCTGGAAACTTTGCCTGGAGATAAAGATCTAGTAATTGATTCGACTTTACTGCGCCCGCTTGACCGGATAGTTCGTGCATCGGTTATCAAGGTAAGATTTATTTGGTTGCGCGGACAAAGTTTTAGTCGATGAGCAGTAGAGCGATCCGATGGCTGCGATCGTGTTACCGCGTGGCCGTTTTTGAAGATGCTAAATCAAAAGCCAAATACTGTTGTAAATTCATGCAGAGCCATGGAGTTAAAGCAATATACAAACTCGAGCCAGTACGTACATTTCGAGGTTGCGAGCAGCGCGTTTATATTATACGAGCTGGAATCGTCAATATTAAAATTATCTGCGCACAAATTCAAGCCGACCGTAGTTTAGGTTACGAAAATATCCGATATTTAATTGGTTTTGTTCCACAACGATCGCGACTTTGTGATATGATACTGGAACGCGAAGGCTTGTACGGAGTCGCAGAGCTTGATGAAGTACCATTATTTGTGTTACCAATCGACAACGACATGCTTTCGCTCGAATTGGATAGTTTTTATTTTTCTTACCATGTGGTAGGTTTCACAGCGCCGACTTTTTGTTTTTGTGCTGAATTGCGCCGACGTAATTACGTAAGCCACAAATTTTTTATTTTAAACTTCGCAGGAGCAAAGCTGGGAGTTTGTCAATCCAGTCGCTCGCGCTTTATGTTATTTAAAATCTCTGTTTGGCACCGGCAACACAGCTTCGTATGCTTTTGGTGCAGCCGCTGAAGCTGTTTTAGAATTAACGCAGCGTTACGAGCTCGACATGCTGGATGCGCCGTTGACTGCAGCTGCTGCGACTTCTACTAATTCCGTTAACATATCTCACCTAATTGTATTTGACCGTGCAATCGATATGGTCGCTGCGCTCATGTCGCCGTTAACATATGGCGGATTATTGGAGGAAACATTCGGAATGAAGGGGTAATTGCTCGTGAAAATTTTGAGTGCGAAAACTAAAGACTGTATAGACACGTTATACGTACTGGTTCTCTGTTGTGAACATTTCGCACGGGCAGGGGTGTTGTCGATTTCGGTCCTGATGTAACAAAGCGACCGGTAGGAAATGCAGGCGCTAACGTAAAGCACGACGTTTCACAGGCAGACGACGTTTATCACGACATTCGAGATAGGCATTTTGCTGTTGCTGCGCCGTATCTTTCGCAACGTGCTCGCGCGTTGCAAGCTCAGATGGATAAGCGCCACGATATGACTAATGTTAGCGAAATGAAGCGGTTTGTAGCTGAACAATTGCAATCGCTATCGACACAGCACCGCTCGTTGGCGCTGCACGTTGGCGCCAGTGAGTGCGTGACGCGCCGAAAAACGGAGCTCGGGTTTGAGAAATTTCTCAGCATCGAACATGGCATCGTCGAAGGCGTCGAACAGCTCAAACAATGTACAAACTACATAAACGAATGCCTACTTCGTCAGTATGGCGGCGAGCCGAGCGCTATATTGCGACTGATGTGTTTAGTATCGCTGACACTAGACGGCGCGCCGAGTGCTACGTATCAGGAATGGCAGCGCTACTATTTGCACAGTTTTGGTCATCATCATTTGCTTACGTTCGATCGGCTGCGCCGGGCCGGTTTGCTAGTCGAACAAACGTCAAGTGCAGCTGGACACTTGTCTCGCATTGGAGTGCGTACAAGCCGATTTGCTGTACTTGCACGTCAGCTTCAGTTGTTGCCGCGCGAAGACACCAGTAATAGTCAAAACAACAGCAACAGT
>CAXARX010000137.1:0-13415 GCA_963971425.1 Bryoerythrophyllum caledonicum | reverse complement strand
GATGGATGTGAATAATACTGTGAAGGCCACTAAATGCAAGCATGTCAAATCTGTCTAGTAGATTTTGTGCTTGCAATCATGTACTGTACATGTAAGTCACTCTGATATCTATTTTAGAGGCTATCATCTACTTGTGTACAGAACATTGATCTCAAAATACAATGCTCCAGTGTATTTATATTAGTACACCATGGTGCATTTATATTGTTGTACGCACATTGTAGATAGACATGGAAAGTTCTATCCACAACATGAATCAAAAATTAACGAAAAAAGGTTTCTAAAGTATCCCTGCCGGCGTTTAGTGAGTTCAGACGAAGTCTAAGCTGAAGGTACTTGAGTTCTACTCAGTACCTCCTAAACCGGGAGCTCAAATTCGAAACACTACCAAAAAAACAGAGCACCAAACAAAATAGGCCGTACCAATTTCTAAACAGTACAAAGTGAGCACTTTATGTCCATAACAACGCAACATCAGCACAAATAAAAGGCCATGCCAAGTTCTTTCATAAAAAAATGTCAGACCTTACAAAGGCGTGAAAGCAGCAATAGCAAGGAACGTGGTGCACCTATGATTTCCACAACCTCCAGCTAAGGAGGTTCCTCGAGTGCTAACACTCACCTCCACAAAACGATTTGCACTGCCTCCCTCCCTCCACACGTTTACCAACCCTACATGCATGTAGCAACGTACACAATGGCTCAATGACAAAAATATTACTTCCCAGATTCATCATCAGAACCGTTGGGGTAAACATGCTAATCCCCAACCTTATCTCCCACCTGCTAGTAGCAGGGTTGCAGGAACATTGCCAGCAGACATATTGCCCATGGCCCCCACTTCGCATCAGCCCAAGGCCCCCACTTCGCATCAGCCCATGGCGTACTTCTGAGTCCAACTTCTAGCAGTTCCCTCGTACTTCTGCCTGTCCGTCTTGTACATGTGCGCAATCTCAGGTACCAGTGGATCATCGGGATTGGGGTCCGTCAGCAGGGAGCAAATCGACAGCAGCACCTAATACAGTTCACAAAGCACTCCTGTTACTCAAGCCTGTCCCTCCAAAATCCCCCTCTCAAGTACCACATTTCAACCCCGCCCCAGGCAACTCTTATCGTCGCACAGCCAAGGAGTAGAAAACAATGGCATCAACAGAGCGGACTTGCACTGTCAAAGAAACATGACTGTAAATCTAGTGTGACACCTTTGACCAACTTGACACCTCCAAGCACACAATTGTGATGGGCCACGTTAATTTTTTCACCCAGCACCCATGATAAATGGTGTATTCGGTGTAATGTGCAAACATCAACCAGGAAATATGAACAACAGTGTGGGCTCACACACTGACAAAGTGAAATGCCTGCACGATAGACGAACCTTCGATATGGTGAGGGCGGGGCTCCATTGCTCCTTCAGAATGTCCAAACAGATGCTGCCATTGCTATTGATGTTCGGGTGGAAAACCTTAGTCCTGAAAGCCACCTGAATAGACATACCGAAAAACAAGAATGCTTACACACCATCCCCTTCCTTACCCAAGAGGCAACTGAAAATATTCCGCTGCCCTTGAGTCAACAGGGCTTTCAAGAAGTAACAGCAAATCTACATTTGTACTTCAAATCACTGATTGAACTGAATCAAGGAATCCACCAGTTTACGCGCAGCGATAAAAGCCCAAAATCCTTGAAACCGACAACTTCAATCGACGAGACTCACATGCCATGCATCGACGAACTCCCAAAAACTAATTCCAATCTCTGAGAAAAAGAAGAAAATGCCCAGTGCTGACACCAACCCTGCTACCAGTTGCCATGGACATCTTAATCACCTCTCGTACCTTAGGAGGTTTGAACGGATAGTCAGGGGGGAAGTGGATAGTGACCAGAAACACGCCCCCAGCATAAGGGCTATCCGGAGGTCCCATAATAGTAGCCTGCCAGTGAAACATATCCTCTGCCACAGGCCCTGATCACATGAAACCAGCGAGTCAGCCATCATTCATCTACAACGTGGGAATACATATAGTTAAACATTCGAAATACCCCTCATCACATCACATATTTCCGAACGCCTCGCCTTAATTCCAACACTGACTTCTGCAACTCTCATCTAATTTTAGAAACGGCAATCCTACATTCTTTGGTACTTAAATTGACTATCTCCAAGCAGAAAACCGAAGACGCCCGATCGACTCTACGACATGACCCACCGTCTTCAGATAAACTCGATAATCAACCAAACGAATCCAGAATAATCCATCATTGCCAAGGACTAACTCCACACATGACATACTATGTATCATGCGAGTGACAGGGCAAAATCCAAGCCCTAAAACAGAACACACTGCCAGCATCCAACACTTCAAACTCCAGGCATAGTACGCCCTCAACACTTCTAAAGACAAACCATTACGAAAAGAATTCGCATGGAGAGCTCCATCGACCTTGGAATTTGGACACCAGCCCCTTATATGAACACATCCAAGTAGATATCCCAGGGATGCTTGGTATATCTCATGCCCGGATATCGTTAAAAATTACAGAACGAGACCTTGAGAAAACAGGACCCTCGCATGTACAGCTCATCAACGTCACTGGTACTACTCCAACTACCACTTCGTATATCACCAATCGAAATCCATTGCGACGAAGGCAGGGAAGGATAAACAAGAAATGATTAAGAAAGAAAAAAAAGTTGCACAAATGGGACCCTCACTCACCTGCGCTGCATGATGTGGGCGGATCCTTCTGCAGATCTTTCAACTCCTTCAGGATGCGCTTGGAGGCCATCACACACACAGAACCAAGACCTCGAACCCTACAACGCTGCCCAATCCAACCGATCGATTCAAAGACCTCGGGCAACCCTAACACCACAGCCAGCGACAAACACACCGACAATTCTCCACCACCACGGGCTCCAGAAACGGCACCAAAAGAGAGAGGCAAAGCTCAAGCGCAGCAGCAGCCGCCGTGTCGTAGAGAGGGACAGGAACAGAAGAGCTGGCGGGGGCAAAGTGAGCAGGGCAGAGCTCTGAAAACACAACCACGATGAAGGAGGAGAAAGAATTATGACCAGTAAATGAGCTCGGTCAAGATTGATATCCGGAACGAACTGCGTAATCGGCACGGGTACGCCTCGTTCCTACGGTGCCTTGAGCTACGGCAGCTGGGCGTCCGTTTCTTTTCTTTTTCTGTACCAAAAAAAGAAAAGAAACCGGGCATGGGCAGCTAGGGAGCAGGCCGCCTTCTTTCTAGTTACGGAGTGGGCTTCGTGTTAACTCAACTCACAGTTCGAGCCATGTCTTTCTTAGTTCCAGAGGGTTTTGGAGTGTAAAGCTCCAAAATTTCATACTTTCAATGTGCATTGTTGTTTGTATATTGCAGGTTTTAATTACATGTACATGAGAAAGGCAATATCGTCACGTAGTATTCTTTGTTTGCGGCACGAATGTCAAGTTTGACAGTTCTTTTTATCTACATCAAGTAGTCATTACAAGTATTTTATTTAAAGCATTTATGTTTTAGTATATTTTCTTCAAGGGAGGGCATTTTTTCTACATCATCATATTTCAAACATAACTATTGCGATAATCTCTTTAGTATGTGTATTTTATATCACGTGAACATTGGAGCTTTTTACAATGACGAGGTTTTATTGCATTGCAACTTCTTATGAAGCTTTTGTCATAGTGAAAAATGTAGAATTTATTTGGGCAACTATAAAATTTGGAGTTTATTAATATGACAAATATATCTGCCAAGGTATTCTTTAAATGAATTTGAAATTGGTATATACTCATTGATATTTAGGTCTTTGGAGTATTTGTTATCATTATCTCATTCATAAGCAGATTACAATGAAATGTAAAATTTTAAGTTTAGGACTTAATTTATACAACATATTGGTAATAACAATCATGCATTTAACCATCCGCAAAAAAATCTATAACTTACTGTGTATCAATTTTATTGCCACATTTATGGCATTTTTTAGTGTAACAAAATAACTTTGATTTTGCTTTACATTTAAAAATTCAAATTATTTAATTTGAATACTTACCATAATTAGTATAATTCTTTTAAACATAGAGTACTTAAAATTTCATAATAATGTCAATTTGTAAGAGCTCAATTGCGTGTACAGAAAATGCAAATTTATTAACACCAAGGTTTTATACAAAACACAAAATTACCAATTTTTGTACTTAGCATTATAATCATGTACTTGGCCTTTGTCCCTAAGATATATGAAAATTTTGAGATTTTTGGGAATTTTTTTGTTGGTACGCTGTCATTCCAAGCGGTTTAGCCAATAGAAGCATGTGATTCCACATTTTGTGAAAATTAAAAAAAATTCCCCTCAAATTCTAAGAAATTGTACTATTATCACATTCCATTCCTTTCCTCGATTACTAAACAATTCTATAGAATTAATTTTTAAACATGCATGATACATTAATTTGTCGAAAACCCAAACAGTGTCATACTTTGCTTGTTATCAGTCAAACGTTCACGTGCTATACTTTTCAAAATCTGAACTAGATTCTTGAAGTTACCCACCTTTCTTTAAACATTTCAAGCATAACATTTGTGAAGCCATTCAATGGAAATATATATTATTATGATGCAAGATACTTTACAACTTTTAAAACAATACTCTATACCCTAACTCCTTTACTCTAAATTGCCTCTGCTACTCTAGTAAGCTTCTATATCATTTTGTAAACAATCACTGTCCATTTGCTCTGATTGCACTGCAATGCACTCAAGTATGTGGGATTTTGCATGGGTTGAGATGGTGGTCCTTTCCAATGTCATGACACTACGCACTGGAATGAAAGTGTTTCTTAAATTTGTACTCTTTGTACTCTCGGAATCCCTACTCCATGAAAATATAGCTGCTTCCTTATTGATTCAATCATGTCTCTCACCGGATGGCTCCCACGAAACTCCTGTGGAGATTTTGTACCGTTGTGCACTACAGCATAATCCATCTTCAACTCCTGCAACCATTACTGGCCAGTACTAAAGGATTTTCATCCTTGTTCCCCATGAACGTTGTCGAAACTCGAATATCTTTGCTACATAAAAAGATACGCCACTTCGTACTTCATTTGGCTCTAGAGTAAGTGCCACGAACTACCCAATGTGAATGTCCACCTCTCGATTGTATGGTGGGAATGGATCTCCAGCAGCCTCAATGCGTATAATTGTAGACGGTTCCCTCGACCTCTGCCCTATCCTCCTCTGAGTCATTATTGTCATCAATGACTTCATAGGTCTGATCCTACAAGGTCGAAAGTAACCTCAGCTCTCTGGGTTTGGCATTGTGTCTACGATTTGATCCACTATTACCTCCGTTGCGGTCGAATCAACATTTGCCACCGTCGCAATTGCATCTGCACTTCTGCCATATCCATCTGCTCCCTCACGTGGCCAAAACAAACTCTAACCTTCAAGAGCTCTATCTCTCATAGAAAAATCATTTAAATACCACACAATCCGTTTTGTTTGCTCGATTGCTTGCAAATCTTGCTCCACATTCTGTAATCTCTCGAGACACGTCTCTTTGTATACTATGAATTCTTCCAAGGCTTTCAATTCCCTTTGATATGCACCGTGCACTTCTGCAGCTCGGGCTTCCTGTCATTTGTTGGTATTGACATAAAACATAGTTACACTTCATAGTTGCACTTCTTTGAACAAAAACATAGTTGTACTTCTTTGAAATAACCCATTCCAACTAGACTAGCACAAAGTCCAAACATGTATATGTTCTTGTTTTCGCGGGTGCAATTGTCTGCTTGAATTCGCAAAGTCAAAGGCAACGCACTCTTCCTTCTTTTCACATCTGCCACCACATCTATCACCGATGTGATGACTTGATTGTTGTCATGCTTGTGGTGAGCATCTATTCACACATCTCTATACAATCCAATCTCATGTACAAATACTCTGCAGAAGTGTGTCTTTACGAATCAAGATTCTATGTTTTTTACTATGTCCCTGAGCTTCGGTACCATAGTGGTATTCTGATTGATGCCATCAACAATCAAACATATGTACTCATCCAGGGAAATAATCAATGATCTCTTGAATGCCTAATAACCGCGCCGCTCCTCCATTTGATGGTGGATGTGCTTCATTAAGAGGTCCTTGATCTTTGCCTTTGTAGCTATATTGTTCGTTTCCTCCATTCCACATTTGTACTCTCAACAGTGAAAGCACTTTGAAAATCTTGAATATGACGGAATCTGTACGTGTGGGAATTCTGTGCGCCATAGTTTGCAGAATGAAGAAATTGAGAATGGATCTCCATCATGAATCCTCTTCACCTCCTCGTTCACGTAATTAACACATCCAACTTTGTCGTATTCATTGATAGCAAAATCAATGGCAGTAAGTTGTTGTCTTGCTTTCGTTGTATTTGTCAATTTTGTTGAAGACAACCAACTTCTTTGACAAATGTTATAAGACATTCACGAGCAACAGACAGTTTAGCCGCTTTTCTCAATTTCCAGACATTGCCATGCATAGCTACTACTCTTCCATGTACTTGTTGTGACTTCTTGAGTTGCCTAAAACGTATTTATGAATATCTGAGTGTTGTTGCATAGCATGCATTACAAACCACAATGCCATCCAACTTAGACACGTATTTGTTCCTAATTATTCCCTCCATTCGCGTGAAGAATCCAGTCAACATTTGTAAAATCCATGTTGTTGTTGCCTCATAATTATGAATCCACTTGTGAACCATTGAAATGGTTGATGAGCCACGGTAATTTATTTACCGTGGCTTTTGATGTTTAGTTTAACATTTTTATACTTTTATTCCGCTTATTAGCCATTAATCTTGTTAGTGGTGGTTATTTAAATGAATATGGCCCGTTGGGCCTCTTTATATGTTAGTATGGCCTGTGGGGTCTAGTCTTAGGTTAGGATTGCCCGTGGACCCATTGTTAGTCTGTGGATGAAGAATTCGAATTCTTCATCCATCGAATCAGGGGGGGAAGGTCGTTGATCTCCTTTCCTTCCTTGTTTTCTTGCCCATTGTTGTGTGTGTGTGTGTATGGGAGAGAGAGGATGAAGGCGAAGCCATGCCCAAACATACTTAGGAATAAGAGTAGAGGGTTTTGGTTAGGGCGCAACTTTAGAGGGCGACCACGAGCGGCTCTAGAAGGCAATGACGCTACAATTTTAGAATAAGACAGAATGATGCGCTAGCTTTCTAAGAAGCTATCATACGCGCCAAACAGAGCTTGGACGCGCTAGTGACAATCATTCTTGCAAGGGGAGGTCTTGGCGCCTCCAAAATTCGAGCCGCGACTTTGGAGGGCAACCACGAGCACTTTTGGAGGGTGATGGGGCTGAACTTTTAGAACAAGAGAGATCGCTGCGCTAGCTTTGTAAGAAGCCATCACACGCGCCAAACAAAGCTTGGACGCGCCGATGTTCTCATGTAGTTTCAAAATAGGATACAATCTGTATCTCCCAAACGGTTATCAAGAACTATCTGTAAACTGTGAACTTCGAGTTCTACGGGCAATACTGCATATTTGGGGTTTAGCCGATGTTAACGTTGACATAGTGATTTCACATCATCGTGTAAAGTAATGTGATGCTCTCCCAACTTAATTGGGATACAACATCATATTCAAAATTTTGGGAGAATTCCAAGATTTTGGGGAAATAGAGTTTAGGTCGAGTCGCGTTGATCTGCTCTGATTTTGGGAAACTGAAAATTTTGAATGGCCATAACTTACTCAATTTTCGTCCAAACTGAGCATATGAAGTGTTTTTTGACATCTGCATATTCTGTAGATGTCAAAAAACACTTCATATGCTCAGTTTGGACGAAAATTGAGTAAGTTATGGCCATTCGAAAATTCCAATTTGCCAAAATCTATGCAGATCAGAGCGACAGGACCTAAACTATCATTAAATTGGGAGATTGAAAACTCCCAAAATTTTGAATATGGTGTTATACCTTTGAGATCTTCCTACGTCTATGCAAAGGTTGATTTGTAGCTACTAAAGAATTCCGTCCATTTTTCCAGTTCTTTGGCTTTTATGCCTTTATAAATTTTTATAGTCTGAGGAGCCCCTGCTATCTCCAGATTGACTTCTTCGTATATCGGTCTTGTATCCTCTATCCACTCCAATGGAATGTGAGAATCAACTTTTTGTGCAAATTTTGATAGATCCATAGTAACTAGTTCAAGCTCCAAAGATGTTGTCACCATCGTTACAGAATAACTATTTATCCATTCCGTAATGGCATAATTTGAGTTCTCCGTACCCTCTTGACAAATGAGGTATTCACCTAGACCAATACTTTGATATACCATTGTCGCTTCCTTGGTATATGATTGTGTGGATCGGTCTTGAGGATATTAGTCCGTCTCATCTTCTAAGGTGTTTGATTCATCATCACTGTCACTGTCCGTTGTCGTGCTGTAAATATGTACGCATTGTAAAAAGTGTGTTCATTTAGATTTTGGAAAGATTCTATGATATGAAAGAGAAAGCTTACTGATGACGTTTCCAATGGCTTCAAGGTGACGCTTGTTACCAGTAAAATTGATAAAAAGTACAAACGTTGGACAAACATCATCAATTTCAAGCAATCTTTGTCATCCCATAGAACTTCTGTTTGGATTTGTAATTTCGCTGTAGAATGTCGAATTGGAGGGTTTTTTCAGAGAGTCAAGATGAAGAGTCTCGGCGAGAGGGAGAATGAGAACTCTCATTATCTCAACTGCCGGATGAACCTCTTTCACCAGTAAGGCTGGCACCTCCACGAGAAGAAGGTGGGCCTTCTCGACCGCCAAAGCAACCTCGATTGGAATTACAATGGCACGGAAATTTTCAACGTGACGCCCGTGCTTTGATAATCCTCTTGCAAGTTGGGAGTGTCGAACCCGGCGGTCGTGAGGTTATGTTTGAAGAATGTTTCAAGGGTCTTAAAAGTGAACAATATTTGTAGTGTATCTCAAAGCCCATCGAGGGTAGCCGGGGCCATCAATGTTGGTTAGAAAGTCCAGTCAATTCTTTGACTAAGGCGGAGCGTGCCGAATACGTCGCGAGAACTGTTGGGCGCATCCTCGAATTTTTGAAGATGGAGTGACGATTCTTCTTGAAGCTGTGTTTTTTACCTCCGTTTTGATAGTTGTGAGGTTTAGGTTGTTGAGTTTGGAGTTTGTAAAGAGGTTGAAAGAAAGAAGGTTAGAATTAGTTTAACTTCTTTCCTTTTAATATTTTGTTTGGTTGAATTTAAATTGTAAGAATTACGTGGATGAAGGGATAATGGATGAATAGATGAAAATAGGATGGCTAATGAAGGCTTAGGAGCCCATGTGGCCATGATAATGGCTGATGTGGCCTCTTTGACCAAAGATTTGGTCGAATGGATCATCTTCTTCCTTTTTTCTAGCTATTGGGAAGTGTAGTTTTTAGTGTGAGTTTGGAGAAATGGGCTGATGGAAAAAGGCCGCAACTTTGAGTAACCGTATCATCTGTAATACGAACTATTTTGAAATGAAAATTTGAGGGTTTGTTCTTCTAGTCTATGCGCTTCTATAGACATCTTTTATGCATGATTTGGAGTTGTGAGCAAAAAGTTACAAGCGTGTGAGTGGAGGAGAGTCTGGTGCCACCCAACAAAGAGGAGCGGAGATTCGAGCAGCCACCAAAAGTTGTAAACTTTGCTCACCTTCTTGAAAATTTGAGGCGTTATAGAAGCTTGTCTTGTCTTTCTATGAACTCATTTCTTGAAGTAATCAAAGCTTTGAAAAAAAAGTTATAGGTCTTGAAGTAGAGAAGGGTATGTTACCCCATTTATTTGGGATCTGAGGCTTTGTGAAGCCATCAAATCTTCTTGAAAAACTATTAGATAGTGATATTTCTAGTGAAGATAGTGGAATTTGTTAGCTCTCTGAAGAGCTATCATTTTCTTAGTTTGGTGTTGAATTGCAAAAGTTATAGGAAGTGAACCGGAGGAAGGTCTGCTGCCTTTGTTTTTGAGAGATTGTGTGAGGTTTGCAGGTGAATACACTTTGTGTATTCAATTTTCATAAATGTTTTTTTTGCTTAAATGTTGTTTGGGGAAGAGGATCCAATTTGGATTTCTTGAATTTTGTATTGGTACCTTCCCTCATGGTCTTAGGTGTAGACAGGGTTTTACGGTTACAAAACAAACCGCGTTTTTTTAACGTGCCATTGGTTTTTTTTAAACCAATCTTAGCCGCAGCTAAAAACCCCGTGTTTTCCCAAGGCAAACTCTCTTACTCCAATCTAGATTATTCTAGATTATTCTCTTCTCCCAATACAACTTTATTGCACTTTGTCTTCTGTTGGACTGGTTCATTCTATTGTTGAGCGAGAACAACTGCGGGATTACTACGTTCTGCCGCTCCGTTCAGTGAACTGATGGGCTCCGTATTCCAAATGACGGGGTCTTCGATAATCTCATCTGGAGGTACTTTTGGTCCCCTTTGTTTAGGTTCGGTAAACTCGTCCGATTGTTTACCTCGGGTATTGGTAATCTAGGAAATGCAGTGGGCATATTCTTTGAAAGAAATTTAGGTATCTGTACTAGTGGTCGTTGAGTTCCCGTAGCTCTGATAGGTGTATCCGTCTCTATTATGGGTTGCGTAAAATGCATCTGACCTCTAGTCTGTACTGCTTGTACTGTTTCAACAATATGGACTAGTGATTCCTAATTCAGTCTTCTTTTTTAATCCCTTAGATCCACCCTCTGTATATGTTGGTCTTTGCTATTGTAATTGAGTGGAGCATTGCATTTTGAACTCATATGCCTTGATTGTTTACAATTTCCAGGAACCGGAACATAATCCACACGAGCTCGTGCGTTGTCACATTCACTCGCAATATATCCCAAGTGTGTGCATTGGAAACAACGGACTGAGTATCCTAGATCATTTCGATACTGAACAGGAGGATTCTCGACTGGGATGTACCGATTTGGTATATTCCATGTTGGTACTGTGAATAAACCCGGTTGTCCCGTAGGTTTAGGATAATTAGGTTGGATATATTTGAGATTCTCATGTCGTGTCCAATTGCTCTGCTGATTTTGTTAAAGTCTCGACTTACTCCCTTGATTGTGATAATTACAATTGTAATTATTAGGGCGTTGATTACTCGAATTATATAGAGATCCTCCTTGTATTTGATTGACTTCCCACTACTCTGATGAATTTCGTTCTTGGTTATTGAACTACTGCGGCTTCATAAAATGCAAACAATCCTCCATAGAATGCCTCCTTTCACAGTTCTGACATATTGGCTTCATGTTTGCTCGTGATGAACATTCTCCTGTCAAATGCCCTTGTTCCTTGCAATTGTTACACCAATCATTCGTGGTCTGTTTAGGCCGCTTCTTCTTATCCATAGCCATATTGACTGCCAGTTACTCCATCTTCTCAGTCAAACTGAGCAATAATACTTCATTTGATTCCTAAGGAAATACATCGTTCGCTAGAGTTTGTGTGATAACTCCCGACTGTAGTTGTCCTTAGAACGGTGCATATACATTTGCAGATGGAGGCGTAATGACTGCATGAGCGTAGCATTCATGAGCAAAGACATCAGTATGCTAGCCTCCGTAGTCTGCCCTAATCTCCTCCCATAACTGCCTACTATCCCAGTCTAGTGTACACTCGACGCTCCTTCTATCGCAGGAATCATTGTTGATCCACTACACAAGTATTTATTAAAATGACATTCCTCCCACATTTTTGCTCTCGCTAAAGACTCTGCCACCGTTGGCGGTCGATCTTCCTTAACAAACATTCGTACCTCTAGTAGATGTAGTCTAGTAATCAATATGGACAATACAAAACTATCCGGTAACTGGTAATTTGGCCACTTACGGAGAATATCAGCTATTCTACCGTAATAAGACTCTACTACTTCACCTGCAATCATGTGGCTACTTAGAAAATTTTCTCTCACTGTATCTTCAAAAGCGATAGGTCGGAAATGAATAACAAAAGCATCCTATAAGGTTGTTCAATTTATAAATTGGCCCACTTCTTGTCTGTTGTACTATTCAAAGGCAATTTCTTTTAAAGTGGCCAGAAACCATCGCATCGAGACGTCCTCCGTACTGCCATTGTTAGCTACGCAGGCTTTCAAAAACTAAGACAGATGTTGATCATGATCTGATCAAGACCATCCCATCTAAACTGGCAACGGAGCCACATCCATCGTGCGGTTTGCAAGAATGCCCATCTGAACTTCAATCGGCACACCCAGTCGTCCTCCTTGTGTACCATACTGAACTGTACTCATCTCAGTGTTCTGTTAGTATTTGATTTTAGTACGTTCTGCAATTCTACTTGCTCTTCTTTCTTCATTAATTGTATTCTTGCCCGATGCTCTCTTTCTTTAGTTTGTTCTAGTCTAAGGTTTACTGTATTAAGCATACTCAGACCTTTACTTATTAATTTCATGTTTTTTGATTTCAGTTCCCTTAACCTCTACTTAAATCTCTACACATTGTTAAGTACAGTAATTTCCCTTAACACAATACTTACACAAACGTTTCACTAACTTAGACTCAACAGATTTAAACCTCTACCTCTGTCATCTATACTCAATTAATTCTGCCTTCAACATTAACCTGAAGCGTTTGATTCCAATGCACATCGTTAGCAACGGCGCCAAAAATGTAGTGGTGTAGCGCTAGTGATGGTTAATATAATAGTGTACGGGGTATCATTCCACTTAAGATCTACGGGTGAATCTTAAACACGCCATGGTTACTTGTTAAAATTCACGGAGATTAATCAGTAGTTACCTATTTCCTAATCAATCCACGGATATTTAGTCCTTCTTTATCACGTATTGTTAACTCATACAATACTGATCCGACTTCAATCACAAAGCAATCACGCACGTATCAGTAGTATCCAAACTTATTGAATTAGCCACACAACAATGAGATCTCACACTCTACTGATTACGTACTACAGCTCACGCAAGTATAGAAATATCGTGCTCAACCAATGAACATACTTCCATATATCTTACGTAGCACACAGGCGGTACCAACACTTGTTTCGTTAAAAGTCCACGGAGCCATGTGCACTAATTTTTTGAGAAAAATTGGACAATTCTTCGAAATAATGTAAAAAAAGAGGCTACATAAATGTACTAGTTTGAAAAAATTATGTATGAGTTATAAGGGCATTCATTACAAATATATGTATATAATGCAGTGTTTGGCAATTTTATGTTTTTCTATTTCTATAATAAAATTTTGAATTTATCCAAAGATTCAAATTATTCTCTACATCATTCTTTTATTGTGTAAATATAAATTGTAATGATGATTCTAGTCAAGACTTTCTTTTCTAAAATTATTTGATAGCAAAAGAAGTAAG
>CAXARX010000136.1:0-17941 GCA_963971425.1 Bryoerythrophyllum caledonicum | reverse complement strand
AAGTTGCCGACGAGCTTGCATGTTTGGGCTGCCATTCGTTGGCACCTGAAAATTTGCATGCGCCCTGCATTTTCCGTCTTTAGAGTGTCGGTCATAGGACGACAAAGTTCCTGATCGATAAAAAGTTCTTCAGTGGTAGCGTTATCTAAAGTGATAACAAAGCATTCAAATGATACTGGCGGCGATTTACGTCAAATCGTCTCCGTACTGACAACCACCGAAGCTTTTGACTACATTAAAGCTTGCAGAAATGCAACTGCAAGGACTTGGTCGTGAGCGACTTAGACGCGCTCAAGGTGAGCAGCAGCAAATTTCTAGCCGTCTCCAAGCTGTGTTCAATGCAAAAGCCGATAAGTTGGTACGAAATTGCTTGTGTTTGAACGAGTTTAGGCGAGCATTAAACGTGGTTTTTTTTGTTTGAAGCTGTACAAGGCTTTGTGTTTTTTTCTCTCACCATGCAGAACAAAACAGCTGCACGACAGCCGTATGAAAACGACACTGGTTCAGGCAATCGAGCGCTTTTGTCAAATGTTCCCGACGCGATAAGCCGAGCAGTGCGCAGAATTTGTACAGCGCGACGCTGATCTATTTAAAGTACGTAAAACTAGCATCTCTTTTTTTGCGCATGAGGTTTCCATGTAAACGCAAGCCCCATATGTATTTTGTTTTTCTTACTTTTGCACGCAGACGTTGCCGCGTGTCTACACAAGCCGTGTGCGATCAGACTGACGTATATGTAGAGCCGCGTTTGGTGTCATCAAGTCTTTTACTGCTTTACGTCCGCGATCAGCAGTGAGATCAGTGCAACGTTTATGCTCAACAACTCATCGATCGATTACGCGATCCGGAAACAGCCATAGAAGTACAAAATCGAATGCAAAGCGGCTATTAATCAGTCTTTGCAGCATTTCTCATCGGGATTGTCGCAAATGATCCCGCAAATTGAACTATGTCACTCGTGATTATTGTTGTTGTCTCTTCTTAGGCTAACTGAAAAATTTTGTGTAATACGAGAAGTGTTTTCTCTCTCATGTTCATTAGTCTAGGACGGCTATTGTTGTTGTTGCACATTGTGTGTGTGCTTATTAGGTGATAATGTGATTCTTTTCAGTGTGTGCTGCCTTGGCGATTAAACGTACTTAGCTTGCGTATGATTTCAGTCCCGCACACACCAGTGAGCTTTTTTTCAACGGGCAGCAAAATTATTCAAGCTTTGCCAACTTTCATCGTAGAACAACTTTTGCTTGAAAAACTAACAGCCAAAGCAGCACGATAATTACATAGCGTATATTCGTGTGTACTCAAGCGTAACGCGTTACTCATACCATCGTCGATGGTAAACATCATATGTTCCTTGATTCTTTGCAACACGTATATTTTCATGTTTGAACACTCTGTGCGTATTCGTTTCATTTTTGCATGGTTACGTGCAGTGGTCGATACATACATGCTACCTCGAAACAAATTATGTCTAGTACTAAATAATTACCTTGATGTAGCAATAATTTGTCTTGAGGTAGCATGCATGTGCTGAATACTGTACGTACCTGTAAGTTGTGTATCTCATTGCTTGCTGCTAAAACAAAGTTTGTGTTAGCAGCAAGCAAACTTTTTTGTGCTCGATGCGTGTAACAGCGATTTGTGGGCGTGCACAAACCGTATAATGCACCATTTTTCCTGCTGCTTCGCCAACCAGTTTTTGCTCGCACGCACATTACTTATCTTTCGTATGCTGCTGCTGCTCGTACTAAAGTAAAAACGCTTAACCCGTGAAACTAATGCATGGCGCTTGCAACTTTTTTCATTCCGATTCGCACACTCATAATTTTGCTTTCTGGTTGTTTTTTTTGTTCCGCTTGGCGGAATATGCAATTTACAACGCCAGCTTGTTTCGTACGTGCATATTATTAATACTGCTTGTCATCAATTTAATATTTTATCCGGGTACTGGTAAACTGTTTTACAGCTCGTTCTTTGCATTTTTCCACCCAACGTTTTGCGAGGCGCTACTTTAGCTAACACACTTAATGGTCCGAAAGCAGAAGGTCATACCCTCGGTCAATTAACCCAGAAATCTGCGTGCACAACTACATGCTGTTGCTATGCCTATCAAGCTAGTTTTTTTGTCATCTTGTTTTACCGTATGTGTGCGATACATAGACGTACAGTTTTGTTATTAGTTTGAACCGACAGTTCGAGTTTCTTTTCAGCTACTAAACACGTTTGATAGTCCGAAAACAGGAAACAATACTCTCAACTAACTCTGTTGACAAATCAGCGCGCACAAAATTTATGCTGGCTGCAATCCATAACAGATTAGTTTTTCTGTCATTGTATTACACTACTTCACGCGCAGTAAATGTCTATTTCTACGCCGCGTTTGCTGACGCTGAAACCCGCAGTTCTGCTTACGAACAATATGGTGACACCAAAAGACGACGAAGACTTGGTGCCGCCACAAGCCGTTCTTCTTCCACCGCTTCGGCTAGTTCCTGTAAAATTGAGCCGTTTTGTTGCTTATGCTGTTGCTGCTGTTAAATATACTGCTTTACGGCAAAAGGTTACGTTTGTGCCCTACACAAACGACTTCATCAAGAATAATTTTTCTGGGCCTCCGCAATAAGTAATTTGCTACAGTGTGTCGGAATCTTGATGGATGTTTGGTTGTAGTGAATAGTGAGGCTAATGAAGCTGGCAGAGTTCACGACTTATTTTTTTTGCCGCTTTTCTAAAACATTGTGAAACTTCATGGACGTGAATTGTGCAAATGATTAAACATCTAATCAAACAATTTGGGGCTACGAAAACTCAATGAAAAAACATAAAATCTATGAGTTTTCAATTCCACACTTCCAAGTTTGAGAATTCAAGTAAACACGTTAACTGTACAAATTTTTATTGATTACAAAACTATTCGTCTAAATTTGCAAAACGTGAGCGTTTGAGATTAAAATACGGACTTCAGAAGTCGCGTGGTAGCAAGAACTTCCTTGAAAAACCTTTGACTTGGAGAGTCCTGGAATTGGATTTCCGTAGCCTCAGCAATTTAACCTTTAGTTAATTATGCATGTTTCACAACATTTTTCGCTTTGCTGCCATACTTGCACTAAAGTACAAACACGTTACTAACCACTATAGCCAAACATAAAACAAAAGTGGGAAATAATAAAATCACCAAATCTACTTGTAACGTTCTCATAAAAATAAATGTAAAAAATGCCCAAACAAATTCTGGACGAGTAACAACAACAACGGCAACTCTTCAACAAAGCGGTTTGCGTCGATTACGACGACGAAACGCCTGATCCGGTGTGTTTGAAATTTGTGTGGTAAAAAAAGTTTAAGCAATTATTTTGCAACAGAAATTCATTACGACTAATATTGTTTCCCTCGACCCGGGCTGAGCAATTTTTTTTCAACTTTTTTTAAAGGATTTCAGTAGAAAGTGAGGTTGTTATCTATAAGAAAAATTTTTCAATCTTCTTTTTTGCTTGGTGCAGAAGTTGCACACAAAAAAATGCTTCGTCACTTTTTGAACACTGAAGAAGAAATTTTTCTACAACCAGTAGTTTAAATTGTAGTCGACTTGACGGGCATTATAATGACATATAACATTGTTATCAAAAGTTCTGCTAGTCAAATTTAACGATTAAAATCATTTTTTTAAAATCGCGGATTTGATCACAATGTAGTTAAATAGACTCAGCAATAAAGTTTCTGCCAAAATATAAAACATGAAGGGACTCTAGCAGAATCTGGTATTCTAGGTAAGGTTTGTGTAGCCGGATGCATAGCTTATGTCTGATGCCAGATTCTGCTAGAATCACTTCATGTTTTATATTTCGATAGAAACTTTATTGCTGAGTCTTTTTAATTACATTTGTGCGAAAATTACAGGTAAAAGTTGATCAAGTTGAATGAGGCAGTTTTTAGTACCATGCTGGTGCGTATTTTACGAAGTCTGCTGCACCCATCCGTGACTCGGCGGGTCTGTTCTGTAGCAACTCTTGCTGAGATCCAGAAACGATTACTTGTGCAAAGTTTCAAGTTGACTTGTCGTATTCGTCAATCAGTGGTGTGCAATCGGGTGCAATCTTTTTGTTTGCTGCACGCGTAGCGTACGCAGCAACTATAATGCGCACGCGAAAAGAAGCGCAAGAATTTGTACTAACAAACAAATTTAAATCTCTGCGCGCAGCGAACAAAAAGGTTGTACGCGATTGCACACCGTGGTCGTATATAAGATTGTTCACTCATTATAGTACTTATTAACTACAGTAGCACAGTAAAAAAACTTAACCATAGCAACTTCTACCAATTACTTTTCACAATTTTTCGCGCAGCGTATAACGGAAGCTGTCAATCCCAATGGCTACCGCATTGCACTCCGGCACAAGCAAGCCCAGCAATTGTTTGCCAACGACATCTGTAAGGAATCAGCGTTTTGTAAGTGTGTTCCATGCACAGCTTTATATGCAACTGGCAAGCCTTCTAAAGTTACCGTACCTGGCTGGGCGCGGCAGTACCGCAAACTTCATCTGCCGCCGCTTAACAAACATGCCGCTTGCGAACGCGCGTTCTAGCAGCCCAGCGACGTGGTGCAATACGCTGCTAGTGCCGCCGTCACATATTCCGAAAAACGACCTTGGGAAGTTACGCTTAGTCAACTTGGATCACCCACAAATTGGTCGCTTTGCATGCATTGCATGCGATTTAATTGCGGAATCTTCAGCTAAATACCTGACACATTCTTACTTGAAACAACATCAAGTCATACTGCAAACAATCACGTCACGTTTTTTACGCATTATTGAGCAAGATGAAACGAAGCCGCGTTTCTACTGGCCAATTGCGTCCTCCAACATTTTGTACAACAGCATATCCATTAACAACAAGCTCGGCCACGACGATACCGTTAAAACACATCAAAACATTCCAATCTCTTACTCATCAGTGACTACTACCTACACATCCCAAAATCGGTCGTGCAGCTTTTGAGGTATATTTTCACTGCTTCTTGTTTTGCATTTATTTTCCTTTTGTTAATCTTTTGCTGCGTCAATTTGTCAATGAACATACATGCAGGCGTCTGCCCTTTGTTATTTTGCGGCATGCAACCAGTTTTGTCGACGACTCGATTGGGAGACGACAATATCGGCGGTTATCACCGCCGAACTGGCACGGCGCATGCATGTTGCGGCGTGGCAATTTACATGCATTGCGGCAATGCCATTGCCTTGCCATATTTAATACAGATGGATTCACTTGTTCTCTGACCTTCATCAATACGTACAACCCTGAACACATTCTGAAAAAATTTTTAACATTTTGAAGTTGGTAGCAAAAACAAATTGCATGAAGTTCCCGGTATGCCTGGCGTTCGAGAATACGACAACAATCACATTTTTTGCGATGAAATTTATGCATTTGAATTAAAATATGCCGCACTAAACGTAGCCATTCCATTGGATCGCTTCGGTCCTGAAGCAGCAGTGTCGATTAAAGTTAACGATGAGCAATATAATGACGGTCCACTTGAGCCAATGTGGGCGCTGTGGAACAGCTTCCCGCAGGAGCAAATTGTCGCTCGCTCAACTCGAACTTTCCAACTCTGGTCAACACACCACCAACGTTCGTTGCTGCGATTGCTGCAATTGTAAACAAATCGCTTCTAGAAAAGAACCGCGCGCGGTTGACGAGGCGTTGACTATGCAAGCAGCTGCATCCAGCAGTAGCGGCGCCACCTCACGACGTTTAAGAAGAAGCGAAGAACAGATGCCCGAGACTGCAAACGCGGGTATGTTCGATGCAAGAATCTTAACGTTCTTTTTACTGCATCAATAACTGTATTTATTATTATTTCTTTTGGTGCATGTATGCAAAAAGCGCCAATGCTCCGGACGAAAGCAACGAGGACACGGTCGACAACACCAAAGCCGCAAAAAAATAATTTGTTTTGTTAGCATGTACACTTTTTTTAAATAACAAGTATTAGCGTTCGATTCTAACTGAAACCGTGTTTTATTAAATTATGGTAACTTGTTGTTTTTTGTGTCAATGTACACAAAGTTTACTTTTACTTCAATCGAAACATTTTTTTTATCCTTTTGCAAAGCAGGCGCCGCGCCAAAACGTACCCATCGCAATAAATCGCTGATTCTTCTTCGCTAAGTCGCGCCGTCTCCTTGCAAACGGCGTCCACTTTTGCGCTACCTTGAGTCGAAATCATTGAAACTTTTTGATTTAATGACACTTTTTTGGGTCAATCACTACTGACACTTTTATGCGCAAACCAACACCAGTCTTTGTTGAACTCAGTTTATTGCATTAGAAACGCGGGTGAACTCAGTTGTTTATTCACTACTCTCGGTCGGACCCCGATCCCTCCCTCTCCACTGTATATCCGACATTCTAGAACGAGTCCTTATTAAAATCATGTTTAATCGTTTACATAAAATTTTATTACATGATTTACAGTCATTTGAATGAAAAAATATCTCACCTCACATTGGCTGTGCGCTGACGAGGAGCGGATAGTAACGACCAATGCCTTAGGTTTCGATGAATCTCCTTCCATCTTCCTTCCTTCTGCGTATGCTTTATGTGTTGTACGTATACTACTCAAGAAGGCACCTTGAAACCCGATCAATCAGCAAACCCACGTCCCTGGCCCTGTAAAACAATGGACAGACGATTTTGACATGGACAACAGACGAAGCCACCTCGATGAATCTCATTTGGGGGTGCATGACATCTAAAGGTTCTATTCCACACTCCCTTAACGGTTCAGGGTGAATAAACCGGCTCCGCCTACTAAAAACGCTAAAAGATGTGGTTTCTTCATTTGTCGATCGCAAGCTTAACTCAAATTACGGCGCGCCGTCTTTGTACAAACGGTTGATGCTGTTTAAATTTATTCAAGTCTCAGCCATTTTCTCGCAATTTATTATCCTTCTATGCTCCAAAATAACTTTTCCCGACGGGTTTTTTTTCTGTCTCTGACGTGTCATGGTTATATATTACCGGGTCGTCCCTAAAATGGGGCGATGAATCTGCTTGTATCCTAAAACCACATACCCGGGGGCTTTGGATCCCTTGCCTTTTTTTAGTTAGACTGATTTATCATTCTGAATCTCTTTTTCTCCGGATTTCCGAAACTCTTTTTGTTCCATACCATACGCTCGTACACCGTCTTATTGAACGCACTTATTGTATTGGCATGTACTAATTTCTAATATAGTACGTAGATATTCCAGCGCAAGGTGGTTTTATTAAGCAATTTCGTATTTTGAGCACAAATCCGCTGTCGTATTTATTTCCTCTCCTGATTGTATGATCTGTAAACGCTCTTGTACACCGTATTGGTGTAGGCATTGTATTGGCATGTAAAAGTTTCTTATGTAGTACGGAGTAAGCTTGGGGGAAGGTGGTTTTGTGAAGCAATTTCGGGTTTTGCGCTCAAATCCACTGTCTTATTTATGTTTTTTCTATGTTGTAAGGTCTATTGCCTGCTTTCGTACGCTGCCCTATTTGTTCCCTCTCCTGATTGTGAGGTCTATTACTATCTGCAAATGTTTTGGCTGGATCACGATGAGGTGTTGCTGTACAATGACAACGAGGACAATCTTGTCAGTTATTGCGGGTTTGCTGAGAAAATTTGCCACACCATCCTCGCAAACGATCAATACTAACGCCTGTTTCTGGGGTTGACTCGCAATCTCAACTTTCAGACGCTGTCAAAGACAAAAACGCGTCTTGCCGATTTAACTTCGTATCAACTGCTAAACTTTACCCGATTCATCGCAATAAACACGCGTCCTTTCAACTGGGGCGAATTGCGTGACATCTTTTGTGAACAGGATTCGGACGAAAAGATTATTGTGTTGGAATACGCGCCTGATGCAGCGGCTTGAATTCTGAAACAACCGATAAAGCCAGGCAACTTCCTGACATTAATGTGAACGTTACCGAGACCAAACTGGCATATGCTTATTTTCGGGAAATATCTAAGCAGCTACTAGCTGTAGAATCACTTGCATGAGGCAAAGTCGTACCAATGATGGAGAATGTGAAATCTACGATCGATCAATACCATCAATACTATTATATATGCATGTTCGATGGAAAGGAAACGCTCGTCAGCAATGATTTTGAAGAGACGTTTGCCTCTTATTACGACAAAAAAATGACGTGAAAAATTTCAATCTTGGTAGAATCGAGAGAGACGATATCCTTGCTATATCTGATGACTGTGATTCCATACACGAACAAAGCGCTGTATTGCACGAAGCGCCACCACGTGGTGATAATTCTCACAAGTCGATCGATACTGTGCAAAAGAAAAGATTTGCTGATATGGTCAGCTTAACGTTGTACCGGGGCACGTCTGCAAATGGTCGGATAAATGCAAGTATGCGAGTCAGAAGACGCCGTTTCGTAAAAGTCCAATTTATTAACTCGATTGCGGATGCGGCTTTGAAGAAGTCTAAAGCTCGGATTTCTTCTCAAAGTTTGGCACTGGCATATCCGTCTCAACGAGAAACCGTATCGGATGCGGAGCTGATACAGCATCTGCGCAATAAAATCTTCGAGCAGACTACATACGTTCCTAGTAAATTCTTTTTGCGTTGGGTATTCTGCTGGCAACGCATCAGCTGACGCTTAGCCCGCGCTTGCTCCACGGAATTAATTCAGAGTATACTGGGTGTCGATTTTAAACTATTTTTGAATGTAAATTTTGTGGTGGCTAAATATAATTGCTTTTCCCATGAGTTTTTGTTGTCGGTCTGGTCGGAGAAGACTATGTTGGCTTGCACTGATGGATCGTGCTGGCTGTGCTTCTCTGGTGTTGGCTGCACCCAAAGCGGCGCATGTGCGGCGTGGGTATTAACGGATGACGCTTCGGCGTTGTCGGCTTTGCCGATTTTATTCTGGTGCTTTATAGCACTAATTTACCGTTGGTGCCTACGTCTCGCGCGTGTGTTGGTTTGGGTAGTGGTTCGCTCTGGTTGGGTGTTGCTGGTGATATCCGCCGTCAAAATAGCATGCTGTCTCGATCATGGCTAAGTAGTATGGTAGTTTTAACATAAAAACATTTTTATAATGTTTGGTAAGCATCCATTACTGATAACCTTGTGACCTTTCTATCCGTAAAGACAATATTTGCATGTTGTTTTGGCTTAATTGATTCACCTGTCTGTGTCTTAGTGGCAACTCCTATTGAAGCCGATGCTTTTAAAATAAAGTAAATATGAAATTGCGTAGCGTCGGTCGGGTGCGTTGTAGAACGGATATTGCACAGTCGGATATCAAGGACCCATTCGGGATCTGTGTTTTCGGACACACAAGCTGATCCAGATGATGATGATGATGATGAACCGGCCAGATGTGTGTCACGTCACCCTCATTTACCCTTACGACAAGTCTGAGGGTAAGGGTCATGCTAAACCCTCACAACATTATGCAATCACCTCACCAAGTTCTTAAACAGCTGAGCTAAATACCCTCAATTTACCCTCACCCTCAAGCGGCAGCTCGAAACCCTTAGTCAGTCCTCACTCCGAATGTGCATTGTGTTTAAGGGTATGAGTGCAAGTCGAAGCGCAGTGCGCAGCTTGTTCACCAAACAACCGCAGTACTTTGTATGCAATGTTTTTGAAATTGCACAGTTCCTGTGAATATGCACAAGGTTGCAGTTTTGTTGTCGTTTGCACTGCAGACTGCACAAGGATTGCTTGGATCACTGCAGTGTTTTGCTTGTTTGACCACAGGATCAAGGTGAATTCACGCTGGTCGGTTTCATCGCCTGACAACGAAACAAGTACATCAAGTCCTAATTCTGCCCCCGTTACAAATGATATCTCATCAACACGTGCTACTGTGTCGTCATCGTCTCTATTAATCGTAGTATCTGAAACTGGCAATACATCATCTGCGCTGGCCATGTTAAATCTGGGCTCGACGCGACTGCGTTCTATGCAAGAAATTGGTACAGGATGCTCGATCACGAAAAAACCACGAAGTTGCTTCTAGAAGCATAAGCACTGCATGGTTATTAATTCGAGTTCATATGTCAACTTTGTGGTTTATTTTGCAACGAAAAAAATCGGTCAAGAAAAAACCACGAAGTTGCTTGTACGGAAGCGTTAGAACGGCATGGTCGTAAATTTGAATTCACACGGCAACTTCGTGGTTTTTTTTTGCAACGGGAATATCAGGCAAAAAAAGACGTGCTTGTGGCGATGTTGCATCCGCAACAATGTGCGCCTTGACCGGATGACAAGTCGATGGATACCGAACAATAACTATTGTAAATTTTTTGATAATGCATGCGCAACGGTAAGCCTATGCTCATGCTGTCGCAAGAAAGATCAAAAAATTTATTATCGTTCGATGATATAATCAGTCTCCAATCATAAGTAATAATCGCTTGCTGCATGCAAAAAGCACAAAATTGGTTGCTCGTTTCGTAAGATTAAAGTGATAAAAATTCTATTCCATTTCTTACAGTGATTTGGTGGTTTTCCGAGAAGAACAACTCAGTTACAATAGTATGCTTGATTAAATGTTTAATCTTACGTACTTGCGGATACTTTCGGCAACAATACTTTGCTGTGCTACGTTGGCCCCGGTCACGTCACCAAGCCATTCCTCAAACATTTCAATGTCCCGTTTAAGTAATAAAAATTGACCGATCATCTCATACGCATACCGAATGTCATTAGACTGAAGCTCGGTTTGCATACTTTGGGATATGCTACTTATTGTAGCTGTTGTTTTATCCCGCAAAGCATTGTAAAACCAGGTTGCAGCTTTTGGCCGAGACTCGGTTGTCATAAGCGTCTTACTGCGGTCAACAGCGTTGCTATGCATGGTTTGATCGGTTGCATCAGCTGCAGAATGCATGAATAAAGTTTTGAATAGAAGAAAAAGAGTTTTCACAATTTTGCGGGATAAGGCGTTTCATATGCAAACTGATTCCAGTGAAACTCCACGCAAAAAGGAAAACCCTCAAACCTTTACGCAATACCCTCAGCTTAACCCTCACTTGCTTTTCAGTAGTTCTTGTATTACCCTCAACCTCAGGTTGGGGTGGGAAACCCTCGGTCAACTTTCAGCGTAGTTAAACAAACCCTTATACACACTCGACTGAAAACTGTTCACCCTCGATGTTCTCATTTGAGGGTACAGAGGGGACACACGTCTGGAACCGGCGATACGGTCGCCGATCGGGTCGGGTGTAGTTTGTTCATCAATTTGTTAAGGAAATGGCTAATGCATCTCGAGTTAGGAATAAGGCTATTGAATTAGATGCTGAACCTGGTAAAAATTTAAAGTCAGCTATTCGCGCTACGCCGAAAACTGTGCATAAGTCCGTGCTTTGCTACTCGAGCGATCGTCATGAACCTGAAGTTATTCTACCGAATCGCTCGATATGTGAGTGTGGCGGTTGGCGGCATTCGCTCATTAATAATTGCATTTTTTGTGGGCGACTTGTTTGCGCTCAGGAAGGAAGTGGTCCATGCTTTTCCTGCGGTCGGCTTGTTTTAACAAACGACGAAATCAGACTATTTGAAAATGCCGGCATCTCCTCGTCAAATACCGCAGCTTTGGATAAACTTAAGCTGCGATTGCGGGACGATATTTGTGCCTTTGAAAGGCGATACATTTCTCGACGTGATCGCTCTAAAGGACCATTGGAAGAATTATTCCACCAGTTATATTTGTTGCAGAAGAATCCGGGACATGCTCAAGCTGTGATGTCGCATGCGGAAGTTCTTAAACATGGTCAAGATCGTGCAACGTTCGGACATATTTACGATGAAACGTTGGATTACGCCAGCGAACAAAGTGCATTCACCTCGCAAGCTGAGCGCGACAGACGGAAACAATTTCGAGAGCAGTTGGCGGAGGAAAATGAGCGGCGACGCCGCGATTTGTTTTTGAATATTGATCTGGCCACCGGTACGACATCGGCGACAAAAGAGGAGGAACTGGACGTGAACGAGCAGCTTCAAAAGTTTGAAAGAGATGCGAACATTGAGAAAGCGATATACAATGCGGAATCAGTTGAATCTAGTGATGAATTGGTGAAGCCGTTGAAAATGATCGCTAACGTCGAAGCACGCAATGCGTTTGAGGTTGAGCACGGGCGTTTTATGAAAGGCTTTAGAAGCAGTATTGCCGGTAAGTTTTCCGTATACTTGTGAAGTTTCTCCTGTCGTATATAATTTGTAATTGTGTCTCAGGATCGGCTCAGTATACGCGCGTAGCAACTTCATGTTTCCGCCGTAACTTTTACGCATGCACGCAGCTACGGCCGTTGCTTCCGAAAAACGAGATAGCGGGAAAGCTGGAGCAACACTCGATAAAAATGCCGGCTTAAATTTAAATACCCGAAAAACTGCAACTCTTTTGCCGCATCTTTCTACCGTCAATGATAACGGTATTGTGCTAACGGTCCGTCAGCCATTTGCTTCGTTTATTGTTATGGGCATAAAAAAGCACGAAGGTCGGTCTTGGACGACGCCGTTACGCGGTCGTTTGTGGATACGGTCAGCCTCTTTACATCCGACAGTGGATGAAGTTATGCGGCTAGAAAAGTTTTATTATATACGACTCGATTATCCGCTTGTTTTTCCCGAACAATATCCAGTTGATGCAGTTTTAGGTGCTGTTGTGCTTGACGCAACCTTACATCAAAACGAATACGCAGCCGAGTTTCCTCATGGTGAAGCCGGTGACGATACTTACGCATGGATTTTCTCTAATCCTGAGTTTCTTCCGGATCCAATGGTTGCAACCGACGGTAATGGAATGTCTGCATACAAAGCCGGTAACCGTCAGTTGCATGTTCTTGACAAACGTATATTACGACAGGCACAGCAGAGACTGACGATTCATCCTTACGCCGATCGCTTTTGAACGAGTTGGCCTGCTCCGCATATAACAAGGTCGTTTTCACCCAATGCCATGGTGAACAAATGTGATATTGTTTTTGTTGTTCACGTAATTGTACAGTGTGTTGTTTTTATTGTACTTACGTAATTCAGCTTGTTAACAATGAGAACGCATCGCCGAGCAAAGAAGCAAGTAGTGTATAGGACTTGGTCGTAGCAGTTTTACGCCGGATAAGATAGTCGATCTGATTAATTGTGAATTAAATAGTGTGTTGCACTTAGCGGCTAGCATTATGCGGAGCGCAAAGCTCGGCAGAAATTATGTTTTTCTTCAATAACCCCAACCCACTCTTCAAACCTAGTAGAGTGCACAATTTTTGTTTCTCCACGGAAGTGCATCTTGTGCAGACTTCAGAAGGAATAAATTTAAAGACCGGGTGGGGTTTTCCATCACCTGCGGCGAGTCGCCCCGTTGCAGTAACTTCAACTAAAGATCGCTTTTGCAACTACATATGCGCCATTCACTTCGTCCATATCGGAGCCGTGCAATACACTGTACGTATTTAGTGGACTTCCCACGGAAAAATAAATTCCAAAACTTCGCGAAAATATTCTTGTATAGAATTAAAAGTTTTCGATAATTAAACTCGACGCTGCGCGAAATTAACCAACAGTAATTTCGCGCAGCGACTTTGTTACGTTTATGTAGGCACTCTGTAATTTTAATCGGAAAAAAACAGTTTGTGATCATATAGTTTGTGTACAAAAAACTGGCATTCAGAATGTTTTGCAGTAGCTTCATAGTATGCTAATAATACGATAACTGCTGGTTTTCCTATCAACCATCGCCCAGTACCCTGAAACAACGTAATGAAGTCTCACCGCGACGTTTTGAATATACGCTATTTCATACAGCGCGATACACAATGCTATTAAAAAAAATTAGGGTTTTTTGCCAAAGAACTTTCAGCTAATCCAACAGTAATATGCGTAAACCCATGACATGCTTTGATCATCCAGATGATAAATAGTGTCAAAGAATTACCGTATGTGCGTGCATACATGAGACACAGTTTGTCGCTTTTATACAGCGGTTGTAAGAGGGAACAAAATTTATAATAAAGTTTTCTTGCACTATTCCCAACTTTTTGGCATTGCCTCTTCAAAGAGGTGTCTCATGTATGCACGCACATACGGTAAATGCATCAATCACTTAGCGTAATTAGCTCCGCTACATTATCTTACTCATGCGCAGCACTTGCATGCTAAACAAGAGCATTCACTGCTAAAAAATCATTGCATAAGAACGAAATGTATTAACCTCGAATTTCGTAAAACGGCGGAAAACCAGCAGTTATCGTATTATTAGCATACTATGAAGCTACTGCAAAACATTCTGAATGCCAGTTTTTTGTACACAAACTATATGATCACAAGCTGTTTTTTTCCGATTAAAATTACAGAGTGCCTACATAAACGTAACAAAGTCGCTGCGCGAAATTACTTTTGGTTAATTTCGCGCAGCGTCGAGTTTAATTATCGAAAACTTTTAATTCTATACAAGAATATTTTCGCGAAGTTTTGGAATTTATTTTTCCGTGGGAAGTCCACTAAATACGTACAGTGTATTGCACGGCTCCGATATGGACGAAGTGAATGATATGCGCGTAAGCAGCTAACTATAAGAATCAACAATTATCGCACCGGAAGTTGTAAAAAAAAGAATTACAAGACCTATCGAGAATCACACGTCGGTATCAAGAAACACGAATACAACACCAAAATGATACAATTTATTCGCTGTTTATTTCAAATAAATTACTGTAATCCACCCGGATTTTTTCGCAGTTCAGTAAAGTGCACAAAATGATTACCAGTGATGTACAGTCAGCAGGGCGCGAATAGGAAAATAATTAAAACTACTGCGGACGAGTGAACTTTATGGAATGTGATCTGTACTTATTATTAAATAACAAAACGAAAGAGCAGGACTACGTCTGCGTGTATGTACGCACTTGTTATAACTGCGAGAAGATCCGGGTGGATTACTGTACACTGTACGCCGCGCGTCTCGTGCGCGTGTACAGTAATCCACCCAGATTGGACGGTCCAATCAGCCAGTACGTTACAGGCCTGATTAAATGTGATGCACCGCACCTGGTTTATGCGCGCGACGATTTGGTTTGTTTACATTTGCACCAGTATTTTTTCCATCATCCCTATTTGGCGAGCTATTTGTGCTGCTACTCGGCGATTCACTACTACCGCCACCACCACCAAGCTTTTGCAAAGACGCCACTGCTGCTGCAGCTGATGATCCAGCAGTACTCGGTCGAGAATTGGAAATACTGCTTTCTGATGACGTTGAGAGTAAAGTGAAACTTGAACGGACAGCGTCATCGCCGTCATGCTCATGCTGCATAACGGAAAGCACCGGTTCGTATTCGGACGGTGACACGACGTGAATAATGTGCGCAGCAGCATCGGTTTGACTAGCAGGCGGCAAATTGAAATCACTGGCTGCTGCGTCTGCTGCCATGACCGACATGATTATTATTATTGCTTCGTTATGAGTAAGCACAGGAACACTATTAGAACAGCCTGCCGTATTATTATCCGGAGTCAAGTCAACAATTATGTTGTTATTATTCTGATTCTTCATCTTCTTGGGTGTTGTATCTGTCGACGACGAGGCGGCGGTAGAAGGCGGCATATAAATCATCGGAATGTCAGCAGCATTTCTATTCTCGCTTACGACAGCAGCTGTTTGTTGCTGCACCGTAATAGCTGTAGTTGTAGCGGCAGATCTATTATTTATAGCGCCATCAGAAGACGTCGTGCTGCTGCTGCTGGTTAATAATAACCGTGCCAATCCACCAGGTCGCGGCCGACGAGACGGTGACGACCAGAGTTTATCAGGAAACATGCTTGGCTGCTGCTGATGCATAACTTCTATTGCCGACGGAAGCCGCATTGCTGTAAGCGCGTTAGTAGCCGCAGGGGCCGCAGCGTTACCACTACTGCTTGTACGACTACTTGACGCAGGGCGCATTGCCATTGGCAGATCGAGGATATTTGTTAGTCGTTGTAAATGGTGTTCCCATAGTTTTGCTTTTCTATCCTTCAACTTGTGCGCAGCGGCAGAGCAGCGAATATGATCGTCGAATTTTAATCGTCCGCTAATGACAGTTTTAATTTGCACGGAGGCGGCGGATAACGTGCGATATGAGGGAGAATTCTGTAGCTAGTAGAATTCTTCGCTTTTTCGGAGATGGTGAAAAGAAGCGAGCGAGTTGTTGTTGTCGCTACTACCTGCTGTATCAATCATTAAATTTTCATAATCACCGGAAGTTGCCCAAGGGTGTAGCGCAAATACTTTAAGTAGCAAAGCAGAGCGAGTACGCTCGTCTTTGTCATTCACGACAGAACAAAGCTGTGTAAAAGTACATAAAAAGTGATAATCAATTTGAGAGAGCGCGAAAAAATGATTAAAATTCATTACGTAAATGAAAAACTTACATGCAACGGAAAAACTTCGCGTACAGCAGCAATGCCGGCTTTGAAGGACGGCTCAACGAGCACAAGCTGTCGCGGATGTGCAACTAGAAATCTAAGACGCGCACCACATGCAGGAGGAAGCGAGGAGGAGGAATTTCCACCGGAAGGTGACAACTCAGCAGGCGACGTTTTCGAGGAGGCTGAAGGAGACGACGAACAGTTACTGCCAGTGCCAAACCAAGATTCGTAGAATGTACACGAAAGTAGTTCGCATTTCGTCACATCCAGCAAATCGTCCTTAAACAGACAATCACTCGGACTTTTATTTTCAGCATCAGCAGCAGCAGCAGCGGTGATTGAACAACTTTCATCAGCAATTTGTAGTTGATTAAATGAATTGCTCTGTGTGTGTCGTTTTTCAGTTTGAATAGTACAGCATAATTCACTAAGCAATAGAAATGATCGCAGTGCGCTTGTTTCGCTGTCATTCGCATCGCACTTCACGTCGAATATCAGTCCGTCGTTGTGGTAGTGGCTAGCTGCAAGCAATCTACTACGCCCAAGCTGCTGTTGCTGCTGATGGCACGTTTCGTTTGAAAGTGTGTGTAGCCAAAGATTATCTACATTGTACTGAAACGAACGCACTGCTTCGAATTGCGATGCATACGACAGTACAAAACCTCGCGTAGGCTGATAAAATCGTCGCAGCGTCAACAGGCAGTGTTCTTTAGCATCTTCTAGTAGAGCAATGTGATAATCACCCAAAACGCTGTTCGAGTGTGGCTGTGATGAGATTTCAGCAGAAGAATCCTGAGCGGCGGTGCTCAAATTGTCGTTACTCGGCTTCTCAAATACATGTAGATCAGTTTCATTCGACATGTTGATTAATTCGTCATCGATACGTGAAGGTAATGTTACAGCATCTACCACCAGTGGTGGTTGAGGTGAGGGGCCAATGAAAGCGGCTTTGCGAAGTAACTATAGTTTCGATTAAGCTAACTGCTATGTGCATGCATATTATAGCAAGCTTTTCGCCGCCGCTGTTTTGGCTGCATATCTTTGCCACAAATTGCACAAGAGCAGTCAGCAGTGCTTCGTTTTCGCAAAACAATTCTCGGTATTTCGGACTAGTTTTAAAAAATCGGGCTTTGGTTTATGGACGATAAAAAGCAGAGCAACGGCAAGATAATTATTAAAAACGGCTGCCTCCCAGCTGGCGGCAAACTATTATTGCTTTCCAAGATTTTGAGTTAAAGCTTTGTCATCTTTCGAAGCAGCAGCAACATTTTCATTTGCGGCGGGCATTTTGTAACACGTTCAAAAGAACGTGAAAAAAACATTGATCGTTTCTGCAAATTTATCCAGCCAAAATAGCACCCTTCTCAGGAAAAGTATACAGCAAAACAATGCAATCGTAATTGAAGACTTTACACTACGAGCGCACTTGTATTCGAAAGCATAAAAGTTGCCAATTTATCACAAAACTCGGCATCACGAATCGATGAGAAACATAGTCCAAGAGAATAAAGTGCTGTCACCGGGTG
>CAXARX010000135.1:0-27406 GCA_963971425.1 Bryoerythrophyllum caledonicum | reverse complement strand
ACTACAATTGGTTCAAATTAAGGTTTAGGGTTACTTTTGCACGGTTCTTTTAAGTGTTCACATTGTTGACGTAGATCCGCCACTATGACTTCTACAAGTAACGTCATATTCGTTAAATTGAGACTTTTTGCAGTCTCAATTTTGTCCTCGACTCAAGGATAAACCGCTTTATCTCTTTACTAGTATTTTTTTATAAATAAATAACAACACCAGCTTTTAGATTTCCATTATATAATCACTATTTGAGCATTATTTATTTTTTGTTGTAGTCATTATTTTTTAAAATGAATTTTCAAGAACTAGCATTTTGTCTCAGAATCTCTGAAAAGTCTCAATTTAATGAATATGGCCATAAGTGCTCCCAAAGCTCCCCGGGGCACCAACTTCACGCCAGATGAGTGTGTGCGACTATGTCATGCCTGGGTTACGACCTCCCAAGATTCCGCAAGAGGTACGAATCGGGAATCTTTTTGGGAGAAGATTAAAAAGGCGTACGAGAACTTGGAGCCCCGCAATCCTGAGCTTGTG
Source organism: Bryoerythrophyllum caledonicum (assembly GCA_963971425.1). Lineage (NCBI taxonomy): Eukaryota > Viridiplantae > Streptophyta > Bryopsida > Pottiales > Pottiaceae > Bryoerythrophyllum > Bryoerythrophyllum caledonicum. Next base: position 26,878 of record CAXARX010000135.1, on the reverse strand, counting down.
CCTCGGGGTGCGCGATCTCTTGATACGAAGTGGCAAGAGATCTCCAAGGACGTTTCTAAGTTCACCGGTTTCTACGAGCAGGTGCTGTAGATGAGGAAGTCCGGCTGGAATCAAGAAGACGAAATTCGAGAGGCAAAAAAATTGTACTTGGACTTTTATGGTGGGGGTGGCGAGAAGAAAAAAGCATTTGGATACATCGAGTGCTGGCAATATCCTCGTGACAAGGAGAAGTTTAAGGCTCGAACCGTAGAAGGAAAGAGAAAGATTGGCACGTCGTCTACGTCGCAGGAGCTAGAGAAAGAGGGATCAACCATTGTAGCACATGCGAGCAGAGAGGAGCGCCCTATGGGTAATAAGTAAGCGAAGGCACTTTTGAAGCTCGATGTGATTGCAAAGAACCTTGATGAAGACTTTAAGATTGCCACAAAAACTTAGCAACATCACACAAAGATAGAACGGCGGAGATGAAGATTGCAAACATGAGGAAGATCTTCAAAGAAGACTTGTCAAAACTAGATCCCGACGCCGTTGAATACTTCACCTTACTTCCCAACAAGCGCTCACAGAACTAAAAGCATCTATGGCCGCTTCTACAACTGCAGAAGCAGTTGTTCCCACAATTGAACCTGCAAATCCCAAGGTACAAATTCTACATTCTATTTTATTATAACTTCAATGCTAATTACATTAACATATCTACCAAAGATATGTCTTCTTAGCATACTTCTTTTTTGATGTTCAGACTCTTGTAAGCGATCGAGATGATGACTCTCCAGAGGTCACAAGGGTCGTTCCTCCACCAGCAGATGAGGACGGTCCTGGTCCCAGCGGAAGGTATCTTGAATTTACACACAATTTATTCTCGCAACCTCTTTTGTTCCTGATTGTGAGAGCATAGTTCTACTTATTGTACTTGTTTATGTCATTCTATAGTTATGTAGGAGAAGAATTTATACCCCTCGGTTGCTTCAATTTGATCGCACTTTATGTTTTTGGTGCAGAGGAGAATCATGATTCTTACCACATTTGGTACGAAGCGGCTGGTTCTCAAATTTTTACTTTCACATACATTTTTCTCTATGGTTTTGTTTAGGCATGTGTTTCTAAAACATGTTCCTTGCGAACATGTTCATGTTTGGTTCTAAGGTGCACATTTATGTGTTAATGGATTCACCCTGTTTTGTTTGTTTATTTCCAATTCCTCTTGGGATTCATGATTTCTTAAAATGATATTTTCTACATATTCCTTTCATCATTTGAATATCTGTCAGAATTGAAATGTATTTCCTTTCTGATTCCAAGAGAATTGCCTTGATTCCCACTACAAATGGAAAGCTTATGTTCTTCTCAATTGTTCCTATTATATACGGAACTAGCATGTTACATGTGTCCTCCTGACACAAAATTATTTTGTGTTCACTCCCCACGTCCCCGTCCCCTAGCCCTTCCGTCCAATCCATCGTCCCCCCGTCCTTGTCCCCTTGTCCCCCATACCCCATCCCCCGTCCCCCGTCCCCCGTCCCCCGTCCCCGTCCCCATCCCCGGCTTGTCCTTTTATCCAAAACCCTACGTTTTAGCGTTTCTTTAAACCAAAACCCTAACTTTTAGCTTTCTATCCTAAACCGTTTTTCATCGACGCATTCATCCATCGACGCGTTCTTCCTTCCATACTTTACTTTTTGTTCTTTACTTTAAGGATGAATTTTTCTTTCAATTTCACCTTTTGACCATGTCTACATGTAAGTGTACTCTTAATCTTGGATGTAGACATGGACGTCTCTTTTACTTTTGGGGATGCCCTCCTAGCTATAAATATGTGATTCTCACACCAATCGCCCTTCTATTTGCTTATCTCTTGATATTTTCAACTATTTCTTTTTTGCACAATCTAATAGGTTCTATTTAGCTTCGACGGTTTACAATGGATGAAGAGACTGATAGTTCGGACTACTTGGACGATTTGATTGAAGAAGAAGTTGAAGGGGAAGAACTTCTTGAATTGCATATGCTTTATCAAGCATCCCAAAAGAGAGTGGAGGCTGAACGAGCAGAAATATTGGGGAGATCACATGGTGGATCCAAACCCGGCAAAAAACCAAACATCGACCGAGGTCATGCCCGAGGACATGAACAAATCATGCAGGACTACTTTGATGAAAATGCAACATACGCCAATTTGTTCCGAACTCGCTTCCGCATGCGTAAAGGATTATTCCTAAGGATCCATGACGGTGTGGTGCATCATGATCCATACTTCCAACAAAAAAAAGATGCAGTGGGACGGGGAGGATTATCTTCTATGCAGAAGGTATTGGCCGCCTTCCGTATGCTGACTGGTGGTGTAGCAGTAGATTTTCTTGACGATTATATACGCATTGCGGAGTCAACTACACAAAAGAGTTTTTAAAAATTTGTGAAGGCTGTTGTGGAGGTTTTTGGAGATCAGTACCTAAGGCAACCTACAAACGAAGACATCAAGAAACAATTGCGCATTAATGAAGAGCGAGGCTTCCCGGGAATGTTTGCTTCCATCGACTGCACTCGTTGGGATTGGAAAAATTGTCCGTATGCTTGGCAAGGACAATATCAAGACAAGGATGGCAATCCATCTATAATTATGGAGGCTGTTGCATCAAAAAATCTATGGTTCTGGCATATTTTTGTTGGCATGGCGGGTTCTAATAATGACATAAACGTCCTTGATCGGAGCCCGTGGTTAGTGAATTATATAAAAGGTAAAGGAGAACATGTAAAATTCAACGTGAATAATCACGAGTACGATAGTTGGTACCTCTTAGCGGACGGAATCTACCCAGATTGGAGTATCTTCATGAAAACGATAGCCGATCCTCAAGGGGAGATGTTCAGCTTATATGCGAAGAAGCAAGAAGGTGCAAGGAAAGATATTGAACGTGCGTTTGGAATATTACAACAATGGTGGGGAATCTTACGAGTTCCCGCAAGACAATGGAAGAAAGAAGAAATGGTTACCATTTTGGACGGCTGCTGTGATTCTACACAACATGATAATTGAGGATGAGGAGCCGTTTCCCGAGCTAAATCAAGAATATATTCTTGATTCCACATGCACAACCACATCTACTTCCACTGTTACTATTGGGCGCAGAAGACAACAAGATGTACAGGAACCGTTGTCCATTGCAAGGTACGTCAGTGAAAGGGACAAGATAGTTGATGAGGAGGCACATTTTAAACTGAAGAGGGACTTAATCGAACATCTGTGGTGGTGGAAGGGCAATCAACGGAATACACGTGAAACTTAGTTGTACATATTTATTTCATGCTGAGACAAAGGATTGTTTACGGAGGGGTAATGTTTTTGCAATGTTATGCAATTCAAATGTACGTTGGATGGATAGTTGTACAAGTTTTTGGTTACTTCATCTCGGTAATTCCTAATTATTGAACTCATGTATAAAAGCCTAGAAAATGTATTTTCAAAATAAAATCGGAGTTAATTGGTGGTTTGAGGAATTATTCATAAACCTATTATTTTCAACTATAATAATTACTAGTGGCTAGAAACTTTCGGTTGTAACACGATGGATTTTGAGTAATTCAAATATAAAGTGTATGATTTCATGTATATCGTATATTGGATGGCAAATTTTTTTTTAATGTGACAATATTAGTTCAGTTATTAAATGTCCTTCGTACTTGGTTAAAAAATTCTTGTCTTCAGTGTAAAAAGGCATTTTATTCCAAGTCGAACATTTTCAGACATTGTCGGGCAACGGGGCAAAAAACTTCATCTTTTCTACATAAAACCTAGAGATCTTCATAATTTTTACTTTTTATTTTTTCAACAACAATATGAGGTGAAAACCTTCTTATCAACCGTTTGGATTATAAGTTGAATACATATGTAGTTAAAAAATTAAAAAAACCTGAAATGGCGATTTTTTAACCTCCACACCTTGCACACTTGTTTTGAATATGCTACATTTATTTTTACCTCTAAAAATTGGTGTGTTGGGAAATAACATCATGCTTAAGACAATGGAAAAAGATGTAGACCTTGTACAATGCAAAAATTTGTTTCAAAGTGAAGTCAAAGTCTACTGATCTACTCAGCGCACGGAAGAAAACGAACCATTGTTTAGACTTCAAACACTAAATCTATCAATCAGTGCGGTGGATTGCAACCAAAATTTAGAGGCATGTTCATTACGAAGTTTATTCAAAGATCTTACGGTTGAAAATCTGAAACTCACTATAAAATGTGATTTTCATGTCTTTTTTTGGGACGGATAGATTTGGACTGGTTTTAGAACGAAAGTGGTCGTGGTCCTTTAGAGGTTAAATAATAAAAAAAGTATGAAAACTATAAACCAAAAAAAAAAAAAAAAAAACGGAAAAAAATAGAGCGAATATAAATTACGAATATTAGTATTTTTAAAAATAATTAAAAAAACAAAAAAAACAAAAAAAAAAAAACCGGCGCTAGTGCTGCGTTTGGGCGTTTTCCCGCAAGGGGTGGAATTGCTCTTAATCACGACAATTGCAACCCTCCTCTGCAAGCAGTGCTCTCCTTTCTCTGTTGTTGGTCCAGCGCATGTTGAGGTGTGGTTTCTTGTCCATACTTCCTACCGGTAGTATCCTTCACGATGTGCCTTCGATTCTAATCTTGTACATCTTGTGCTTGCAGGCTCTTTGCAAGCTCTTTGCCGAGGTATGGGCTCTTCCGAAGTGCTCGTGCAAGTCCCTGCTCACGAGTATCCCTACTTGACTCCCAAAGCGTGGCGTCCGATGATCTGCTTTATCTGTACTCTTACGTGAGCTCCAGTAAACGTAAGTGAAACGTCGGAGGGGAGTATCTTTTAGATGGTTCGATTACTCGTTCGCCTCTATCTAAGTCTGTCGCCAGTATCGCTTCGAGTCCGGCGTCAGTACTACTTTCGCCTCTGTACCCAAGTCTGACGAAATAGGATCATGTATACTGAATTTCTGCTGTGGGGTTTGAGATGAGGAGATGGAAGACTTTCTTCTCTTGCGTCTCGTAGGTGACCCTTGATCTTTCCAATAAGCACCTCCAACCTCCAAGGTTCATCGACATGGCCGACCTCTAGGGTTCGTTTCCGGAGGCAGTGTTTTCGGAGACTTGGCCGACCTCTAAAGGCAGCGGTTTCGGAGAAAAGTGGCCATGTGCGGTGCGCCACTGAAGACGACATGCGTGCCTGCGCCGAGTTACTTTGGATGGTCTTCAAGTTTCTCACAGCTTGTGGAGGAGAAATCCGTGACTTCACACACTGCAATGTCGATTCCAAGTGTTGATACTCCGGGAGTGCTTGGAGGCATTCTTGTTTTCGGGTTGATAAAATAGTGTATGACGGTTAAGAATGCGACAATGCATACCACAGGGCAATCTCGGAGCTCTAAAACATATGGTTCCGACAAGGCAGCCGCGGATGCTTTGCCCATTTTGAACAGCAGCTCTGGCTGTGGCGGGAATGATAATCTCGAAAGTCCCGTTTGCAGCTCTGCACAGAGGTCGGTCTGCTACATCACTGCCCAGTCATTTGCATGTTGTGTATTCTGGCATATGGAAGACAAACATTTGTGAATGGTATGCAATGATGCTATGTGTTACAATGTCGTAATTCAATGTTGCTCCACGTTTTACCGTCAGAACGATGTCTTATTACCGTCCAATAGAGAAAGAAATGTGATGTCTTATTACGTAGCAGTCGTATGGAAGCTGATCATTGCACATACTTTGGCAAATGACAAATCCACTGTGGAGCATGGTATTTGTCTTGTGATGTGTAGGGACGAAAACCTTCTCGAATCCAAGCACACTGTTTTCTTGAGTCATAGCGGTGCACAGAAAAGCTTCGTGGAGCAATTATGTTTGGATATCGAGGCACATGATATATATCCTTTTTTTGACCGACGTCGAGGAAGTCTGCCAATTGGGTGTCATTATCCAAAGCTGATCTTCGAAGCAATCAAGCAATGCCAGGTTGCGGTGGTCGTCGTGTCGGAGGAATACTTCTCAAGGTCTAAATGGCCAATGATAGAGTTGGCCTCGTTGGTGAAGAGGAAGAGTCAAGATCCAGGGTTGATAATTATGCCTGTGTTTTTGGGCATGACATGTGCACAATTTCGTGAGGAAGATAATCATGTCCGTTGGTTGAAACAATGGCAATGCTGGGCTAAGGAGGACAATCGAATCATTGTAGAAGATTGGCAAGCAACTCTGAAAGTGATTGGACACTCTAATGGTGTTTCTTTGGATCGGGCAGATGAAGTGAAGTGTCGACATGAAATTGTGGAAGCGGTTTGTGAAGAAGTCCTTCCGGAATTAAGGTTGGATGTTTCCCATGTACAAGGGCGAATACGCTTATGAAAAGTAAGTGGAACTGCACATTTGAATGTTCCATATACGATTGGTGTTAGTTGCAACTTGGACTATAGTTTTGTGAAAAGCTGTAAAGACTTTGAAGTATATTTTGAAGTTCTAATACCTTAAATTTCCCATTGTGTTGCATAGGTGATTCGTGAGAAGATCGAAGGTATGTTGTTGTCCAAATGTTATGGAGTTCGAATACTGGGATTATATGGAGTTGGAGGTATTGGAAAAAGCACAGGTTGCATGTCTTTGTGTAAAGACTACTTCAAGGAGTTTCGTGGTAGAGTATGCCATATCGAGTTTGGAGAAGAGAATGAACTCCAAATGTTACAAAAGATGTTGAAGAAGTTGACAACCACCAAACATGAGCTTATAGAGAGATTCAACAAAGATGAGGTATGATCAAATCCCTTTCAGTGTCGATGCATCCAAAGCTTTACAGAATGTAGGATGGTAGAATATTTAGGGTTTTTGAACTGAAGAGCATGTATTCAATGTTTTGGATTTGATTCAAGTTGAGAATATTTTGTAACAAGATGTTCTCTATGGGTCTGTATGGATGTTGGACTGGTGAATGCAGTGCAAGGATAGGATCAAGAGGACTATGAAGAATCACAGAGTATTGTTAGCCATTGACAATGTGTCTGACTCACAAGAAGTAGTCAATTTCGCAACGGATTTATTGAGAGGCGAGTTTATGCAAGGGAGCGTTGTGATAGTGACTGCACGTTCCCTTGCTCAATTACAAAATCTGAAGATTCATGAAGGCGAATGTGTTGAGATGCCGGAGCTATTGGAGGATGAAGCAATGTCTCTATTTTTATATCATGCTGCACCTAGGCTTCACTTGAAGGATGTGAAGCCTGCAGTTTTCAAACTTATAACACGATGTGTTGAACGATGTCATTTTGGCATAGGAGATGGCATTAGTCATCACTATCACCCGTTGGCATTGAAGGTGTTGGGTGGGCAGCTTGGGAGTGATCCAGAAGAGTGGCTTGGGAAGTTGAATGAAAGTGATACTTTCAACCAATACCGCGAGAAAGAAGACAAGCATCCTGTCTTTTCCATTCTAAGAAGAAGTTTTGATTCATTGAACAATGAGGACCAAGCACTCTTCATGGATGTAGCCCTTTTTTGTCCTGAGCCACCACCACCTTGGATCCATCCTAGCGATGTGGATCCTAGCAAGAGGATCAACACTTTTGAATGGATCAGCGTGGTTCATGGTAGAAGTGTTGGTGCTACCATGACAATGGTAAGAATTCGATGTGCTCTTTAGTTGGTTGAATCCAGTAAGTTCGTACTGATTTGATATGTTGTTTTAGGTCATAACAAAGGTTTAGAAAGCATGATAAGATAAACTTGTTGATGATGTACTCTCCGTTGTAATTGAAACCTGAACTAACTTGTGGTTGTTATGTTTTGATTTGTAGTTGAAGGGATTGAAGAGAAAATCTCTAATTGAAGATTTGGGTGATGGAAGCAAACCGATAGGCATGCATGATCTGTGGCGTGAGTTTGCTGTCATGAAAGCAAAAGGGGGAGAGGTTGATCTGCAACCTTGGAATTATGAGAAGGTGTATAAACCGGATGATCCACGTAGAGAAGAAACTTGCCTATCTGGAGGTGGTTGGCAAAGCCTTCGCAGAATATGCATGATTGGAGAGCAGAATTTTGTTCATTTTGTGGTGGATTGTTCTGTGAAGGAAATAGACCTGAGTTGCTGCTCAAACTTGAGAGTGTTGAAGTTGGTGCAAATGCACTTGGAGACTGAAGTGCTGGACGTGAGTTCATTAACGCAGTTGAAGAGCTTGGAAATTGATTATCGACCATATACAGGTCCTTCAAACTTGTTTCATATTGTTGGACTTGGATTGTTGAAGAAATTGGTTTTCCTTCACTTGGATGGATTACATACAGATTCACTGAGCAGAGAGATCGAGAGTTTGACACGTCTGCAAACTCTACATGTCAAAGACTTGCATTCAAAGTCAGTAGCGGAGACGCTACCTGATTTAAGCAGGTTGGTTTTGTTACGAGATGTATGTTTCATTTTTTGTGAGCAGGCAGGCATGTTATCAGGCCTAAGCTCAAAAATGACCAACCTAAGACGCTTGAGCTTAAGAGGCTGCAGTTTGTTGCGAAGCTGTCACGGTGTGGGCGATTTAGTCGCTCTGGAAGAACTCGATTTGAGGTCTTGCAAAATGCTTGAAGAGTTGCCCAATCTAAGGAAGTTGAAGAACTTGCTGAAATTGCACGTTTCGTTCTGCATGTTGATCAAAGCAGTGGCGGGTTTAGGCCACTTGGTCTCTTTGCAAGTGTTCCGAGCAGAAGGATGTTCCAAGGTTGCTGAGCTGGGGAATATGTGCAAGCTGATTAACATGCAAGAGCTGCATGTGTTGAAGTGCCCATTAATCAAGGCGATTCCTGGTTTGAGCGACTTAATCGCTTTGAAAGTTCTTTGGGCTGATTATGGAGCGTTTGAAGGATGCCATGATCTGCACAAGCTGACAAAGTTGGAGAGAGTTGGGGTTGAAGGATGGAGTGAACAAGCATCAATATGTATATCCAACTTGGTGAATGTGAAGATCCTTGAGATAAGTAATTGTCTGGAAGGAGTTGATGAGTTGGCCGGTCTCTCGACCTTGACAAGATTACAGGAGCTTACGATTAGAGAATGTGGTTTCAAGGATATGGCATGTTTGAGCAACTTGATTGCTTTAACGAGTGTCGAGTTGTATGGTTGCCGCGAGTTGGAGAGGTTACCTGATATGCACAAGCTTACAAGGTTGGAACGGATTGTCGCATTTGCTTTCAGCAGTCTGAGAGAATGGAAAACTGGCACTGTTCTGCAGCTGGAGACTCTGATATTGGAGGGGTTAAAATGTACCGAGCTACCCGATTTGAGTAGTTTCCCTCGGTTAAAGGAACTTGAGCTTTATAACTGTAGGAAATTGAGGAGCTTGACCAGCAGTGCACCCTTGCCTGCTTTAGAAAGGCTTACTCTCTTTAACTGCACGAGATTGAGAGCACTGCCGGATGTCAAGTCACTTCGTGTCTCTGAATTTTCTCGAGGTGAGCAGATGCAAAGTGCGGTTGAGAGCTGAGGAGATTGAGACGATGCAAGCAACGTGCTTTGTGCGGTACATGCCTGAGCTGGAGAGCGATGATGAGGGAGGAGAAACCACGGTGAAGAGCCAAACCCACCCCAATTTTTTCTGTGATGGATGTGATATGATGCCCATTCTTGGAAGAAGGTTTCACTGCTTTTCTGAGGATTGTCCTCTGAGCGACGGTGGCTACGACCTTTGCCAGAGCTGCCACGAGGATTGGGTCAACCACGGTGGTTTGCACAACAAGCAACGTAGTTACTGGCACCCTCCCTGGCACCACATGGAGGAGCTTGGGAGACCAAGCTTGGGTCCCGGTTTCTAGAACCTGCAGTGCATTGAATGCATGAGTGATGTTCCTTACATACATTTTGAGGAGGATTTCCTTCCCAGGTATTTCTAAGAGTGATTACCGAAGAGCGTTCTTATTTCTTCATATTTGCAAGACTATGGAGGTTGCCCCTGATTGCGCCTCGATTGTGCAGCGCTCTTCTCATTGTGAATGAAATTTTTAATGTAAGAGTACAGTCCTTGCTTTTACAGTACCAAATTTCTTCCTATCATGGTTTTATTGTTATAATTCAGTTACTAGCCTAGAAGAGGTCTTTGAATTGTTTTCAATTTTCTTTATTTTGTCACAAGTATGTAGACGTGTTTGTTTGCAGTAATGTCCTAATTCAGTTCTAGACTTATGAAGTGTCCCTTAAATCCAGTCATTTCAATTGGACCAGTACTTGACCACTCGCACTGGATTCAAGTGCAAACTAATACAGTGTCTTTTGACGTTGTTTACGCTTCTTTATGCTTTATTTGTGCTCTTTCTTTTATGCTTGGTGAGGTATTTTCTAGAAACAAATTGGATTTCGGATCTTGCATACGGGGGTGCATATGGCATACTATCTGTAAATATGTGGACAATTAGTGTGTGCCGCACATGCCATTAATAATACTTGCAATCAACCACCTATCCTAGTACACTATTTGCAAACAAGTGGCAAATTTATGTTAGTGCCCAATCAATTGCCTACCCTAGTACAGTATTTGTAAAAATTATGACAATTAGACTCCAATCAACTGCCTATTGGCTGCCATGCATTAATCACCTTTGTTGTCTTCTTATCCACAAACCTTTATCTTTGCATTCCCACTTTTCAGACAACATAATTGTACACATAATTCTCTTCTACTTTTGATTCTCTAAACGCACACCAGTAAAAAAGTTAATATTCCAATCTTTACAAAAGTTCACAAATAGTGTAGTAGTTGACATTTAGTGTACTATTCTATCACTACACTATTTGCGTAGTTGGCAATTAGTGTACGGGATTGTATTTAGTGTCCACTACACTAAATGAGATTATTAGTGTAGTGGGTTGGTTTGGAATGTTAGGAAATTGAAAGTACTATACACCATAACTTACTAACAATCTTCCAAATTTTTCCAAAAAGTAATCTTTCAGTGTGAACGTGTACAATCTCAGAATAGTCAGATGATGTCAAAGATATGTTTGGTCAAAAGCCAAAGTTACATATACACTAGACTAAATATCGCATTTAATGTAGTGACATATATTGTGTACGTAGTGTCATCAATGTGAGCTCCAATCAACCACCCACTACTCTAAAGATGACATTTAGTACATCCACACTATATGATTAGGAAGTGCTTTAGATTTTTACATTTGATGAAGATTTTTACTACGAGCACAACTATCTATACTATTCAAAGAGGTGGATCATTGTAGATACAATTGGTAAACATATTCACCAACAATAAATACTTTTAGCATTTATAAATCAATTTTTGTGGATGACACTAAATGTCATCTTTAGTGTAGCCACCTAGAATATTTTTCTACTATAGATACATTAAATGTGCACAAGTGAGAAATTACATATTCCAATCCTTATTGGAATTTTCAAATTAGTGTAGAAGTGAGCATTTAGTGTAGTATTCTATCACTACACTAATTGCATAGTTTGCAATTAGTGTATGTGTTTGTATTTAGTGTTTACTACACTCAATGCAATATTTAGTGTAGCTTTTGAATAATGAATGCCTAGTGAGCATCTATGATAGTCAACTACACTAAATATTGCATGTAGTGTAGTAACACAAATAGTGTACTTATCCTAGTACACTAATTGCAAAGAAGTTGGCAAGTAGTGTACTATTTGCAAAAAAAATGACAAATAGTGTTAGGCATCCATAACATTCATGATACCTCCAATCAACTTTCTTGTGCCGATAAAATAAAATAAATGATGCCTCCAATCAACCATAATTAGCGCCCGCCATGCCATAATTGAATAAAAGAAAAAAAAAAGTATATCCTTAGTCAATTGTACTTTTTCCAAAATATAAGTTTAAGAAAAGGTTACTTTTTTATGACGTTACTTTTTGAAAAGCCTACTTTTCCAAAAGATTAATGTTTCAAAAGCTTACTTTTCAGAAACTTACTTTGTCAAAAGCTTTACAGTTTAAAGACTTACTTTATCAAATGCTTACTTTCCCATGAGGTTACTTTCTCATATGGGTACTTTATCAAAAGCTTACTTTTTCAAAACTTTATTCCTCCAAATGTTTCTCTCTTCAAATTTTAATTTTCCAAAAATTTAATTTTTCCAAAGTTTACTTCTCCAGATGTTTCTTCCTTCAAAAGACTATTCTTTCAAATGTTTAGTTATTCGAAAGATTAACTTCAGAAAAGCTTACATTTTCAAAAAAATTGTTTTTCAAATGTTTCGGTTTTCAAACTTTTCCTCTTCAAGGTTATTTTCTTTTTCCTCTTCTTTACTTTTGATGATCAAATTGTCCAAATAATTTTCTTCTACTTTTGATACTCTTAATGTGCACAAGTAGTAAAAATATTATTCCAATCTTCACTGGACTTCTCAAATAGTGTAGTATACGGCATTTAATATAGTATTTTTCCACTTCACTAATTGCGTAGTTTGCAATTGGTGTACATATTCCTATTTAGTGTTTACTACACTAAATGCAACATACTAAATTTCTCTGTTGTCTTTCGAAATCTTTTGTGTACATTTCAACACAACAAATTTTCCAAATCTTGTTTGACAATATTGTGGAATTTGGATGCTAGAGCCAATTACATAATGAACTAACTACTAGATGATCCTTCAAGCTTCATGAAAAGATGGGAATAGGTTCACATCCAATGTTCATACAAGTGTGCATGGGAGTGCAATGCAAAGATAGCTCTGGGATTGCCAAAGGATGCTATTTGGATTCACTCTTATGGTGTCTTCCCCAACATTTCACACTTGACTTACTAGTTATCATCTAAACTTCCTTAACAAATTTACAGCAAAATCATTTCAAACCTGTTAATTCTAGTTTTCAGAGGAGATAGAGGAAAACATACTATATTATTAAGCGTAGGATGTTAATTGATCCCTAAAGGCCCAAGTGTACCTACAGGGTACCAAAATGTACACTTTGACCGCAATTATCTTTCAATTTGTATGGTCTAAATTCACAAAATTTTGACCACATCATCTCATATAAGTTTAGAAGAAGATCCCATGGTTACATTTTCAATAATGTCATCTTGGTAGTTTTTGATCAACAAAGTAGAGATTCCTCTAAAATGGCTTGGGCACTTTAGGGTTGAGACTTATTAAATGACATGCTCCCAAAAATTTGGAAGTGTGTCCCACATAAATTGTTTATCCCGGCCAATGCATGTTTAGGTGGCCAAAGCTGAGTCGATCCTCGAGTAATAAAATGAGTCCCCAAACATATCCTTTCATACCAACATGGAAGTGGGCTTTACTGGTGAACTGATTCGTTGGCATAGGTCTTCAATGGAAGAAGATGAGGCATTCTCTTTTCTCCGGAGTTTTTGGAAACCATTTATACTTCAAAATAATGATTTATGTAAATATAAATGTCCTCCAAATAAAATATACTTATTTGTTCAATGTGATATATTGAAGGGTTGCCTGGCAAGGTATTTTTTTCTCTTCCATGTGTTTTGTGGATCATCTCCCTTTGAATTCTTATGATATCAATTTCTTTCATTAGTTTAGGATCAAATTTTCTGCAAAAATTTGATATACAATGTTAGTTCCTTGAAAGAAAAATCCAAGAGAAAGATAAAGGGTGCAAAATGTCAAAAAACATTGTGACAGGGATTGGGGTTCAAATACTATCATGATATATATATATATATATATATATATATATATATATATACAAGTATTGGTACCCGTCGTTCCAACCGGGAAGGTTTTTTATTAGTACTCCTCAGAATAAATTGACGTAAAAATTGAAAATGGCACAATATTGCTCACAAAAACACCTTCGTCCATCATCATCTTTTGACTCTGCTGCGCGGTAAGGATTGCAGACTGTACATAGTGGTACATGCGCAAGTAATGTACCAATACTTAGGAGCACAGTAATGGACAATAATTGTTTTCCCCATCAAACATCTACTACATATCACTAAGAAGCGCTGCATGTTTTCATTCCGGACTCAATGTGTCTTATCTGCTACTTACAACAGATTGCTGCAAAATAAATTATTGAGGAAGGTGGTTGATGTGATTGTGACTGGATCCTGTTTGAAGTTTTTCTCACCCAAGCAGGCGCGGGAGGTAAAAAGCTCAGCAAGAAAATCCTCGTTGTTCAGCTTGATTGAGGTTCTTGGTCCTTAAAGTCCGTATAGAATCAGAAACCTGAAAATCTGTAAAGAAGTCTCACTGATGCATTAGTGTGAATCCTTTAAGTCCGTATAGAATCAGAAACCTAAAAATCTGCAAAGAAGTCTCTCTGATGCATTAGTGTGAATACATGGATTTAAGATTTTAAGATTTTGGATGTTTGCAGGCAAGAGCTCAGAGTAAGATAGAAGGATGGCGTTTTCAGCAGCATCGCCCCTGTGTACTTGGTTGATAGTTGCCTGTGTATCTACTTCTGTGCCAGCCGCAGAAAGCTGGTTTTCCAGTTTCAGCATGCAATCAGCAAGTCTTTCCGGTCAGAGTTTAGTAGCATTCTGTGGATCTGGACTTTCGGAATTAGGGACTTTCTGTAGTCTTGAAGGATGCGAAGAGTACAACAACATGAAACCTTTGTTTGGAGATGGTTTTTTTGGAAAGGGTTTGGGAGGTTTTGGATTCGGAACAAAGTCCGCAAGAGCTGGGCAGAGACTTAGGAGAGCTGCTGCTGGTGAGGAATCCGTGGTGCAAATTTGTATGATGCTTTTGGTTTCTCATCACTCTATGCGTGAAGAGCAATGTCTTTCTTCTCAGACACTATGGATCTTTCTATGAATACTTTTGAATTAATATCGAATTCCCGTTATGTTTGGTGCATGCTTAAGATTTCCCCTTGGTTGTTGCGAACAAGAGGAAAGGCTACGGCTGTTGCAGTGCAACCGACTAAAGAATCAGAGCAGAAGAAGAATAAGAAGACTGCAACTAAACAAAGAAGGGTTGCAGTCACTGGCATGGGTGTACAACTTACTATATACAACTTACTGCAATAATCACAAACTGAAAAGGAGTGTGCGAACCCTACCTCGTACGCATTGCTGATTTCCTTGAACTTGTCTTCAGCCCCCGGCTCCTTGTTCACGTCAGGATGGTACTGCAAAAAGAACCAAAACGGCTCATCAGAACGGGCAACACGTTTCCTAACAGCAGGAGAGATCGGTTTTGTAGGTCAATGACAAAAATATCGAGCAGAACGCCACACACACAGGTTTCTAGAATGATGCGAATTTGAATGAAATACGATGATGCGCATCACGTCATGCAGACGAATAAGAATAAGGCTTCAACAGAGAAAGAAAAAAACTCACTTGGATCGGCAGGGTCGTATGGAAAATTCAGCCATAATTCGCCATGTCACAAAAGCGGCCAGCGATCACGAAGCCACCAGTCACACCCACCTTCTTCCCCGCCTGCTCCTTCTTCGCCGCTACTGCAAAACCCAGTCATTAAACCCCACATTCTATTGTACCATTTTTCTATTGAAAGGAAATAATCCGAACCGTCTCCGAGAAACTAACTTTTTCTAATTCAAAGAAGAACAAATTCTCTTAATAAAAAAACAACAATTACTTTCCTAACTTTACGTATCCATTTTGAATGCAAAATATGTCAAAACCTACAGATTCTTATTTTCCTTTCAGACGCCTCGTGAGAGCACAAAGAGAGAGAGGGGAAGAGAAGCTGAGGATTCAAGAAAACTGGACCGCAACGACCGAGAATTGGAGCAAACGGAGCGCGGCGAACCTGGCGGACGGGGAAATTGGCAGCGTAAGCCGCAAGACAATGGCGATGGCACACTGAACCGTTTTTTACTCTCAAAATTGGACAAAATTTTGAACAATGTTCAGTAAATTGTGTAAACAATAACATCAGATGCTACATGAAAAGATCATGAAAATGTCATAGCAGCATGATGCACACAACTGAATAATCTGCATTAGACTTATGCCGATGCCGTGGTGGTTGATGAGATTCGCAATTAATTCCTGTTCCAAAAGCAACAGCATTCAAAAATTCCTATTTCTATCCACACAAAAGCCCTCAGAAGAAGATCAGAGAGAACTCTCGGAGTCAAAGATAATAATAAAATTAACAACCGCTTCACAACCGCAGAGGAGTGTTTGCGTGTTTTTTCCATCCTCTTTGCAACAAATGACTTCGAAAAATGTGCACAATCAGAGACAAAGAAATTAATTAATTCACAACCGCAGAGGAGTTTTTACTTCAGAATTGGTGCATATCACACGGGGCGACGCATTGCTTTAGAGAGTCCGGAATAGCTGCATACCTTGTCAAAGTAGATACTCCAGCAGCAAGCCCTAACTGCAAACATTTTTCAAGTGTGCAAAGTGGTCAGATGCACGAAGCGAACAACAGCTACCGAAAAGGAGGCATCACAATGACGACATGCATGGCAAGGAAAACAACGAATTCAAGGTGAAGCCATGAATCAAAACCTAAGTACAAAAGAGAGCTGAAATCCATGAAACAAATCCTGAAGACATGAGAGAGATGAACCACACGGACCTTGTTAGCACCGAGGAAGCCCGAGAGAATGGTGATTGCTTCTCATAAAACTTAGTTAACCACATCCTTCAAATCCTAAACCTCATCAAAGCTTCACTGAAACGTGTATCGTCTTCTCCGCATTCTTCCTCCATCACTGACAAAAACCCTAGGCGCTGATTGTGAAGCTTTCTTCCATCATCCAGCGACAAGAAAAATCATCGATCGCCTCTGCAGCTCTCGTCCTCGTCGTGCGGTCAAATGCGGAAGCCCATATCGGAGGCAAGGGAAGGAGGGAAAGCGTGCGAAAGTACTCCAACTCCATTTTTCCATCTTGGTGATGGGTCTTCTTGGTCTGTTCTACGGTTATGCAGTTAGGTTATGCAGATGCGCCACAGTTCTTGGTCTGATAGGAGGAGCGGCGGATAGACGGACTGTCGCCTGTTATAGTAGTAGATATAGAAATTGGAAACTGAGGATCTTACAGTGCACAATCAAAGCCCATTCTTCTCCATTCCGTATCAAATCAAAGCATTCAAAGCGATGAATTCAATGACAAAGAAACGTAACCACTTACTTGATCATATCGGTCTTCGAGCTTGGCAATCTGGTCGATGAAATCCAATCCTGTCTCATTCGCGAGCTCCCTAACCTAACATCACATTGCACATGAAAAGACGAAGTTCAGAGGCAGAGCAAGAGAATAACGCATCTCCGCACCGAAATCATCTGAAATTTGACCTAAACCCAGAACCTCGTCTCCAACAAACTCCACACCCTCACCTCGACAATCTTGTGTTTGAGCGATAATCAACATTAACTCCACAACGACACACACACAGAACAATAAAAAGATTGGAAACAGGAAAAAAAATAAAAAAATAACCTCAATCGTTTTCAACAGCTCAAAAACAAAAATTCTCCCTTCTTGTTCGGCTGACAAAAACATCATATACTAAGCCATATGTTCTCCCCAATATAAAATAAAACTTGACCAACTCCATCGAGCAGTGCAAGCAAAACTACACTAAAATTGAGAATTAGTGTTAAGCACAGTAAATGATCTAAAATGCACTAATTCTCAATTTTAGTGTACTGATCACTAAACACAGACTTTTCAACAATGCATTTGAGTTGGTGAGCATGGGTGAATATTATAGATGGAAAAATATGATGAAGAGTGAAGATAATAATAGTAAAAAGGAGAAGCAAAATCTTGTAAAAACTCCATCAAACATACATACATACCTCGAATTTGAGCTCGCCAATCTTATTTTCAACAATGCATTTGAGTTGGTGAGCATGGGTGAAACATTATAGATGGAAAAATATGATGAAGAGTGAAGATAATAATAGTAAAAAGGAGAAGCAAAATCTTGTAAAAACTCCATCAAACATACATACATACCTCGAATTTGAGCTCGCCGATCTTGTCCAAGAATCGGACAATGTTGTTGACGCGAAGATCGTCCGTGAATCTCTCAACTGTCAATCGTGTCTGGAATCAGGTTAGACTTCAACGTTTTTTTCTTGTAGTCATATGTTGTTATTTTCTGTTGGGGTAGCGGGAGTTATCTAATCTTCTGTTTTTAGGATTGTCTGGTACTGCTGTTCATCAGGTTGTGCGACTTAGAAATCCTGATGGAGGATATTTGTAATAACCCCCTTTTTTTGGTTTCTTTGAAGATTTTATACCATCCTCTTAAAAACCCGTATGAGGAGCATGTGTATTACGTATTAGTTCAAGAGTTCATAGATTCACAGATTTGTACGAATCAGTTTAAGAGTTCAAGAGTTGAACAGACAAATTTTCACTAATTTTAGGAAAAAAACTCACCTATAGGTTGTGGATGATTTGGAGTCGCTTAATCTCTTGGAACACGTTGAACGCATCCACTCCCACGAAAGTCCTCTGCATTTACCCAAACCTCGCATTTACCCAAACTGATGCAAAGAAACAAAAAACAAAAAAATTCCGGGTTTACGTCTACCAACCGTGGAGTGAATTCAGTCCGTTGTTGATGGGCAGGACGAAGCGCTCCCCGTCCAAGACGAAGGTGCCGCGCGCAATTCGAATTGGTTCCTAGTCCAGTTCGTCCAGTAGATGTTCAGTGTGAGGTTATCAAGTGAACGAAATCAAGTGAAATTTCCTAAACCCAGAACCTCGTCTCCAACAAACTCCACACCCTCACCTCGCCAATCTTGTGTTCGAGATCAGCAATGGGACGCTCAAACGGCAGCACCACAGGCTTGTGCGGGCACGGCAACGGCTTGAAGCGGTTCAGGTACAAACCTACCCTGGCTACGGAACTCCGGGCCTGACGCAGATCTGCAGCAACGATGGTGGCAGACTGCGCCTTGCACCGTTAAGTATTCTACGACAGCACCGTCAGGATATGCAGATGCGCCACAGTGCACGGCGTCTACTCGAACTCCAAAGTAACCACCAAATGCACAAAGAAACGTGAGTGCATTTCTCAAATATTGCTTCCTGGTGATGGTCTTCTTGGTCTGTTCTGCTGTGATGGTCTTCTTGGTCCAATAGGGAGCGGCGGACAGACGGACTGTCGCCTGTTATAGTAGTAAATATTTTTCATGTGGTGATCCTAATTTGTCATAAAATGAGAATTCCAACAGTATAAGGAAGGGCATATATCTTATCATATAGTAGAATAAAATTGTAGAGCCAAATCATTGAAAATAGGTCTTTTTCAAAAATTTAAGTGTAAAATGGGTTGTGGATATATTCAAAAATTAGTAATTAGTGTTAAAAGTTCATATCAATTAGCTTAAATAGCTAAAAGACATATTCAGCCAAGAATTCATTAAAAGTTAGTTAAGATTTAATGAGGTGCATCTATTTAATAAATGGTTGTGGAAGTTAAAGTAGTCATAAGACCCACCTCTTCACAAGAGGTGTCTTCCCCAAAATTTAGATTATGAATAGCATTGGAATTACAATAATTTGACCACTACCACGTTGAAGATTGGAGTGTGTTTTAGCTTTGGAAGCTATTTTTTTTGTGAAACTCTTGAGTTTGTAAGAATAATTGTTGTTGTGTGTATTTGATTTATGATTAATATACGTGATTATTCATTGTGTGGTTATTGTCTTAATTTTGTGAATTGAGTCATTTGTAATACATTGAATATTAGTACTTCATTATAAATTAGAGAATTACTCTAATTTGTCTAACTAGTACAATTTTGTGTGTATGAAGATTAATTATAAACATTGTGATGAGATGTGAGTGTGATTGAATTAAATTAATGTAAAACTTGAGTGCAAGTAAGAGTATGATTTGAGTGAAGCTTTGAGTGGCATTGTAGATGTTTAAGGAGTGATATCATGAATGAGATATTCATGTGTGTGTTAATGCGTAATCAACGACCTAATGCAATATTCCCAGGATTGCAAGGATACTTGCCACTTGCTAAGGATTTAAGTATGAGTGTTGAAACTTGAAGATGCATAAGAGTAAGAGAGTTATTCTTAATGCTAATGATACAACAAACCATCAAGAGAGATGCATTCCTTGATGCATAGCATGTTAAGAGTGTTATAATAACCTTAAGAAGTTGAATTAAGTCTAACCTAGAAAGGAGACACTCCTTAAACTGAATTACTCATTTATGTGTTTAATGTGAGGAAGACAATTGGGAATTATGTGTAATGGAAATTGAGATAATTTCCTAGACTTAAACCAATTTTGTATTATTGTTTGAGACTAACTTGAGTATTAGAGGATCGTGATGATTAAGTGAAATTGGAGAAAGCTTTATTGCGTGAGGTAAGGTTTCAATTCTAAGGAGAACATAATTAATGATTTGTATTAGAATTTGATAGAATCTTCCATCGGCCTATTTAGGCATGGAATAAGAGTCTTCACGGTTGGGCACATGCATAATTGATAAAGGAATAATGTTCCTTCTAGGCACTTAGTCCTTGAGTATAATTAATACTTTGTTCCTTAAGAGTGATGCATAACAACCTTAAATTCTCAAGAGTTTGGGTTAAAACTTAAGTTTTGTTAATAGAAGAGAGGTTTCATATAGAAATTAGAGCCAAATTACCTAACACTAGACGCTAGACCATCCCAAGAACGACTTTAGAATTAGAAGGAGAATATGTGACAAGAAAGAAGACAAGAGGAACTTATATGAATTGGTTTGTTAAGGATAAATGGCCCTTGATTGTAGCTGCAATCAAGATGCATCGGAGTTTGACTGGAGCTTTGCATTACTTGAAATTAACTCACAGGTATGTTTGTCATCATTATTTTTCTTATACATTGTAAGTGGACATTTCCTCTATTCTAGACATTGCGGCACACACATTTACAAGAAAATACATTTTTTTCAAATTCACTTTTATGCTCGATTTTTTATACTATGCAGGAAGCCAGGGACATCAGAGAGTCCATTTGATAGATTGGCAAGAAGCTCTTTGTACACATGGTTCACACTAGAGGGCCAACTAAAGCCTAAGTATATTCCACATGTTCAAAGGTTCTCTTGTGTTACTCCATCTTTTGTACAAGCTGGGCCTCTTGCAGATAAACCTAAGCTAGTAGAAGAACTTTGTGGTTTATTATTACAAATGAGGGAGAATGGTCAGTCTCTGAATGCTGGAATAATACAACCTATTATTTTGGGATTTTTAAATGCTCATGCACCTGAGGTGTTGGGAAGATTCAAGGTCACTATAGCATGGACACGGACATTTTTAAGGAAACACTTAAATTGGAGTTATCGACGGGCTACCACAGCAAGTGCAAAGCTTCCACGAGATTGAAATATGCATGGAAAATTAATGGCATATCGTGTTGCCTATTCGGTGAAGGCTTATGACATTATTCCCAATTTGATATTAAATACTGATCAAACTGGTAAGTAACCTATATCTTTACTTGTTATTTTGATTTTTGATTTCCGTTGTTATATATGTTATAGTCTATTTATGTATGAATCTAAAAATCTTTATCATTGTGCACGTATTCACCTTGAACCTATGGGTAGAGAACCCACATGGAAGGAAAAGGGTTCAATGGATATCGAAGTGATTGGAATGGAGGACAAACGCCAAGTTACTTGTTGAGTATCTTCTGCACCCAATGGGACATTGCTTCCTATGCAAGTTATTTCCACTGGTAAAACAAAACGTTGTTTACAGAAAACCGATATTGCAAAGCTTTGTTTAGCTGATGGTTTTCATTTGACCATGACTTCAAATCATTGGTCAAATCAAGAAACATGTCAGCAATTTGTTAGACATATTCTTGTTCCATATTTTGAAAATGTTGTAAAGCAAATGGATTTATCAGCAAGCCAGAAAATGATTTGGTTGATAGATTGTTGGTCGGTGCATGAATCAGAGGCATTTTTGACATGGATGAAGAATGAATATCCTCGTGTATGTGTTCTATTTATTCCAGCAAATTGCACATCTAAGCTTCAACCAGCTGATGTGATTCTTCAAAGGCCTTTGACGTGTCGCTTCACAAAGTGCTTTAAACAATGGTCTGCAGTATGCATTCAAGAACAAATAGAGAATGAGGTTTCTGGAGTTCAACTTGATTTGAGGATCGGTACGTTCCGTGAAGAATTGTGTTCTTGGCTTTTACAAGCTTGGAAAGAGGTGGGCTCACAAACTGATATGATTGTAAAAGGATGGGAAAAATGTGGTTCGACGAGGTCATTTGACAAAGCTTTCCAAGCGGAGGCTATGGAATCTCATACCTACACTTCTTTATTCTCTGATGATACTATGGATTATGAGCATGAAGAATCTTCAGATGATGTAGAAGAGTGGGAGGAATTGTTTGAAGACCAAGACATTCTAGAATTGATGGCAGAGTGTGTGGTCACTGATGAAGTTGGAAGTGGATAGATTGTTGGGGTTTGAATTCATATTAGTCAGTGATATTTAAACATATAGTTGAACCATAGTGGTGTTTGCTTTCTCTTTTATGTTTTCAGCATAATTTTCAATTGTATTCATTTCTTTTATTATGATTTTTGTTTGATTTTTATTATCAAATATCTAATTCTATGTCTTTTTTGCACAAATTATTTTAATTTGAAAATTCCGCCTATAATTTACCCAAATTCAGACACTTGTGGAATGAGTTTATTTATTTATTTTGGACAACTCTCTAAAAATTTCTTAAATTTTGGACAATTTCCTATTTTGAATAAATTATGTACGAAACTGACCATAACGAAGGGTATGACCGTACGGATTTAAAGATAATTGCAGTCAAAGTTCTGAAGTTGAGAGTTCTGGAGTTCGAGGGAAGGACGTGCGAGGGAGGGGCGAGAACCGGTCGGAGAGACGGAGGGTATCAATGCGTCGGCGGGTATCGGGAGGAGGCACGGCGAGGGGCAGGCGGTTTAGGGTTTTAGAGTTTAGGGTCCCTTAGAGCATCTCCACCCCGCCTCAGTAACCCGGCAAATGGGGAAAACAACTATGGCGGGGTGGCCTGGCCGCCCCACCGCATGGAGGAGTACGCCAAAAAGGGGCGGGGTTTCCCCGTGACATCGCCCCGTCGACTGGGAACTTCGACAGTACCCCGGGGCCCCGTCTTAACAAAATGCCAGGGCAACCACTCACAACATGCCACGTGGCATGCCGTGAGCAGCTGTGGCCAGTCGCCGCCCATTGGCCGAACTCTGCCAGCGATTCGCCTGCAGCGAACTGCCGACGATTCTCCTGTAGTGCAGCGAACTGCACTCCACTGCAGGGAACGGGATTTTTTTTTTAAAAAAATTTGAAAAAAAAATAAAAAATAAAAAATATTTTTTAAAAAAAAATAATTCTTTTAAAAAAAAAATTGACAGGTCCAAGTGCAATTTAATGCACTTCTGTTTTTTTTTTTTCTTTTTTGAAAAAAATTATACTTTTTTTTCTATTGACAATTGGAAGTGCACTTAAGTGCACTTCATTGCCTCATCTTATTCTCTTTTTTAAATTTATTTTTTATTTTTGCTCGCCTTGACTATTAAAGAACTCCTTCCCATCATTTTGCTTCTCTGTTCTTCATTATTATGGAAACCATAATATATGTACGTTATTTGCTTCACGTAAACCACTTTCCCTTCACTCTATCTTAAAATTTTCTTCCTAGAGAATTATTAAGTTTTAGCAAGAAGCATATTCGTGTGGTTATATATTGGTTTAGGGTAACTACAATTGGTTCAAATTAAGGTTTAGGGTTACTTTTGCACGGTTCTTTTAAGTGTTCACATTGTTGACGTAGATCCGCCACTATGACTTCTACAAGTAACGTCATATTCGTTAAATTGAGACTTTTTGCAGTCTCAATTTTGTCCTCGACTCAAGGATAAACCGCTTTATCTCTTTACTAGTATTTTTTTATAAATAAATAACAACACCAGCTTTTAGATTTCCATTATATAATCACTATTTGAGCATTATTTATTTTTTGTTGTAGTCATTATTTTTTAAAATGAATTTTCAAGAACTAGCATTTTGTCTCAGAATCTCTGAAAAGTCTCAATTTAATGAATATGGCCATAAGTGCTCCCAAAGCTCCCCGGGGCACCAACTTCACGCCAGATGAGTGTGTGCGACTATGTCATGCCTGGGTTACGACCTCCCAAGATTCCGCAAGAGGTACGAATCGGGAATCTTTTTGGGAGAAGATTAAAAAGGCGTACGAGAACTTGGAGCCCCGCAATCCTGAGCTTGTGCCTCGGGGTGCGCGATCTCTTGATACGAAGTGGCAAGAGATCTCCAAGGACGTTTCTAAGTTCACCGGTTTCTACGAGCAGGTGCTGTAGATGAGGAAGTCCGGCTGGAATCAAGAAGACGAAATTCGAGAGGCAAAAAAATTGTACTTGGACTTTTATGGTGGGGGTGGCGAGAAGAAAAAAGCATTTGGATACATCGAGTGCTGGCAATATCCTCGTGACAAGGAGAAGTTTAAGGCTCGAACCGTAGAAGGAAAGAGAAAGATTGGCACGTCGTCTACGTCGCAGGAGCTAGAGAAAGAGGGATCAACCATTGTAGCACATGCGAGCAGAGAGGAGCGCCCTATGGGTAATAAGTAAGCGAAGGCACTTTTGAAGCTCGATGTGATTGCAAAGAACCTTGATGAAGACTTTAAGATTGCCACAAAAACTTAGCAACATCACACAAAGATAGAACGGCGGAGATGAAGATTGCAAACATGAGGAAGATCTTCAAAGAAGACTTGTCAAAACTAGATCCCGACGCCGTTGAATACTTCACCTTACTTCCCAACAAGCGCTCACAGAACTAAAAGCATCTATGGCCGCTTCTACAACTGCAGAAGCAGTTGTTCCCACAATTGAACCTGCAAATCCCAAGGTACAAATTCTACATTCTATTTTATTATAACTTCAATGCTAATTACATTAACATATCTACCAAAGATATGTCTTCTTAGCATACTTCTTTTTTGATGTTCAGACTCTTGTAAGCGATCGAGATGATGACTCTCCAGAGGTCACAAGGGTCGTTCCTCCACCAGCAGATGAGGACGGTCCTGGTCCCAGCGGAAGGTATCTTGAATTTACACACAATTTATTCTCGCAACCTCTTTTGTTCCTGATTGTGAGAGCATAGTTCTACTTATTGTACTTGTTTATGTCATTCTATAGTTATGTAGGAGAAGAATTTATACCCCTCGGTTGCTTCAATTTGATCGCACTTTATGTTTTTGGTGCAGAGGAGAATCATGATTCTTACCACATTTGGTACGAAGCGGCTGGTTCTCAAATTTTTACTTTCACATACATTTTTCTCTATGGTTTTGTTTAGGCATGTGTTTCTAAAACATGTTCCTTGCGAACATGTTCATGTTTGGTTCTAAGGTGCACATTTATGTGTTAATGGATTCACCCTGTTTTGTTTGTTTATTTCCAATTCCTCTTGGGATTCATGATTTCTTAAAATGATATTTTCTACATATTCCTTTCATCATTTGAATATCTGTCAGAATTGAAATGTATTTCCTTTCTGATTCCAAGAGAATTGCCTTGATTCCCACTACAAATGGAAAGCTTATGTTCTTCTCAATTGTTCCTATTATATACGGAACTAGCATGTTACATGTGTCCTCCTGACACAAAATTATTTTGTGTTCACTCCCCACGTCCCCGTCCCCTAGCCCTTCCGTCCAATCCATCGTCCCCCCGTCCTTGTCCCCTTGTCCCCCATACCCCATCCCCCGTCCCCCGTCCCCCGTCCCCCGTCCCCGTCCCCATCCCCGGCTTGTCCTTTTATCCAAAACCCTACGTTTTAGCGTTTCTTTAAACCAAAACCCTAACTTTTAGCTTTCTATCCTAAACCGTTTTTCATCGACGCATTCATCCATCGACGCGTTCTTCCTTCCATACTTTACTTTTTGTTCTTTACTTTAAGGATGAATTTTTCTTTCAATTTCACCTTTTGACCATGTCTACATGTAAGTGTACTCTTAATCTTGGATGTAGACATGGACGTCTCTTTTACTTTTGGGGATGCCCTCCTAGCTATAAATATGTGATTCTCACACCAATCGCCCTTCTATTTGCTTATCTCTTGATATTTTCAACTATTTCTTTTTTGCACAATCTAATAGGTTCTATTTAGCTTCGACGGTTTACAATGGATGAAGAGACTGATAGTTCGGACTACTTGGACGATTTGATTGAAGAAGAAGTTGAAGGGGAAGAACTTCTTGAATTGCATATGCTTTATCAAGCATCCCAAAAGAGAGTGGAGGCTGAACGAGCAGAAATATTGGGGAGATCACATGGTGGATCCAAACCCGGCAAAAAACCAAACATCGACCGAGGTCATGCCCGAGGACATGAACAAATCATGCAGGACTACTTTGATGAAAATGCAACATACGCCAATTTGTTCCGAACTCGCTTCCGCATGCGTAAAGGATTATTCCTAAGGATCCATGACGGTGTGGTGCATCATGATCCATACTTCCAACAAAAAAAAGATGCAGTGGGACGGGGAGGATTATCTTCTATGCAGAAGGTATTGGCCGCCTTCCGTATGCTGACTGGTGGTGTAGCAGTAGATTTTCTTGACGATTATATACGCATTGCGGAGTCAACTACACAAAAGAGTTTTTAAAAATTTGTGAAGGCTGTTGTGGAGGTTTTTGGAGATCAGTACCTAAGGCAACCTACAAACGAAGACATCAAGAAACAATTGCGCATTAATGAAGAGCGAGGCTTCCCGGGAATGTTTGCTTCCATCGACTGCACTCGTTGGGATTGGAAAAATTGTCCGTATGCTTGGCAAGGACAATATCAAGACAAGGATGGCAATCCATCTATAATTATGGAGGCTGTTGCATCAAAAAATCTATGGTTC
>CAXARX010000134.1:0-15174 GCA_963971425.1 Bryoerythrophyllum caledonicum | reverse complement strand
ATGGAATTTTACTTGTGGAATGTGAAATCATTTTGCATACCCGGCTCTCACCTTCTTTCTGTGTTTGCTGGTTCCAAGCTCACTTGCTCGGCTGTGGTAAGTAATGTCCTTCTGCTTCCCTCTTCAATGTATATTTAGGTCGAATCGACCTGAATTGTTTCTTTCTATAGTTCGCGATAACAAAAAATTCCTCTGTCAACCATCTGTTGATTCAGGTCGACTCGACCTAAACAGACACTTCACTCTTTCTATGGATCTTCATTATTCTCACCCGCTCTCTGTCTCTGAAATCAGATGAGCAATGTGGACGCATTCGTTGTCGGGCCTTCGGAGGAAATGTCCATCTGGCGTGACATTGCCAATGTGTCCTTGACTTTGGACAAGACCGATTTCTTGGACGGCGGCTACGAGGTTGATGGTGAGAAGTTTGTCAGAAATCCATCTAGAACTCCTGTCGCTTCCAGCTCAAAGCGGTCAATGCGCTCAGCTTGGGATACCCCTCCATCGAAGCGACACGCAGGTTCTGGTCCATCCTCTGATCCTCACACATTATCAGAGGACTCAGAAACTGATGACG
This sequence comes from Bryoerythrophyllum caledonicum, assembly GCA_963971425.1. Lineage (NCBI taxonomy): Eukaryota > Viridiplantae > Streptophyta > Bryopsida > Pottiales > Pottiaceae > Bryoerythrophyllum > Bryoerythrophyllum caledonicum. The sequence goes on along the minus strand of CAXARX010000134.1, from coordinate 14,597 downwards.
AGTCGCATGATGATGATGATGTAGCTGAGGTTCAACCTCCAGTGCCATTTCCCATCGACACTCAGGGATCCTCGGCTTCCTCGGGTGACATTCGCGGCACTCCATCAACTCCTCGGATGTCAAAGCGAAAGAGGAAAGCACCCGTTGCCACGGATCAGTCAGTTCTGATGGAAATGGTCAAGTCCGTGTCAAGTTTGGCTTCACAAGTTGCCGTTCTTTCTGAAAGGCAGGTACAAATTTCTCTAGAGAACCAAGCGATGCACGCCGAGTCCAGGAGACGCGCTGAAGATTTTCAGGAGAGGATGTTGCGGATGCTTACCGGAGAGCATCCAGCTATTCTGGCCTCACGACCACCGTCGTCAATGGGTCCACCGGCTCCGCTTCTACTTCGAGGAGCGCCATCCGGATCGGGAAGTGCTTCGGCTTCATCATCTCAGGAGATTTCCGCCGTTGACATTGTGCGCCCGACGAACGTTGCAGATGTTTCTTCCCCGGTGGATGTTCGTCTCCCGTCGACGGTTGTGGCTGCTCCAACCATCGTCACTGCTACATGTGTCACGAATGTGTCTGCTTTGCCTGAGTTACCTTTATCGCCTAGTGCTCGACCATCATTACCAGCTGCTGCTCTACCGTCCCTCTCTCCTACTGTTGTCACAATGTCGGACGACGACAGTTTACGTTTTGACATAGATCCCTCTCCAGTAGATCCGAAGAACATTTCATCTCCTGGCACTGAATCCGCCCAAGGTGATCATCTATAGTTGTCTTGATCAATTTAGATAGACTCGACCTGAAATGTATTGTTTCATTCCGTAAATATTATTGGCTTCAGGTCATTTGCTTTCAAAGTTCATGTTTATTTAGTTATTTGAAAGTAGAAGTTCGCGTGAAACATATGATTTATCGACTTATTATCTCATTCATTTGTCTTCGGTAAGTAGCACGAACAAATCCTTCATTACGCGGATCAGAAGTATCTCCAGCTATCTCACAAGTCCAAGTATTTTACATCTCCCCCCCGCAGGTCCAAGAGGATGTGAGAATCTTGACAATGTCGACACACCACATCCTCAAGAAAATCCAGTAAATTTGGTGAGTGGGATAACTGGAGTTTTTAGACCACTGCGCTATTTCAAAAAGTTTGCAAATTTTTAAGAGACGTTATTTCAAGAAATTTTATAACACATATATGCTGCATTGCATCCATGAATGTTCAGGTCTTGGATGCCAGTGATGCAATTCCGGACGACATTCTTGTGATGCTGCCCATCGCAGATCCAATGTCATCAGATCCCTCCATCATTGGACGCCCAAGCCAACCACAGGATGTCGAGGTAAATCCACCCCTATCATAGTTCCCGTTTCTCTGCACACAAATTCTTTGAAGTATCCCTCAGTTTTTTTTCCCCCTTTCATCCTTTGATGAATTGTGGGATTGTGACACTACTGATAATGACTTGCTTTCCACTTGAATGCCAATCTTTGAGCAGGGATCTGATCGTTGTCTCAGTCCTCCTAGGCTCTCAAAAGAGGTTATTTCTCTACCCTCGCCAATATCACCAGCCAAATGGCTGAATGTTGTGTTGGATTTGAATGGGGTCCTCTGTGTATGTGAGGACTCCAAGTCCATATTAAAGATGAAGCAAGCCATTGGATCGTCAAAATCTGAGAGCTCCATCAATCCTGTCAGTATTGGACCCAAATCGGTGTATCTGCACCCTCACTGCTTTGAATTCCTTCGAAAGCTCTCAGAAATTGCTTTCATATCCATTTGGAGTTCAATGAGAAAGTACACTACTGAGTTGGTCGCACAATACATTTTCAAGGAACTTGAGTGTCCGCTCCTCATACTCGGTCAAAATTCTTGTGCAACCCTGAAGTGCAAAGGCACTCGAGGGAACATCACAACTTTCAAAGTTCCAGGAACAAACAAAGAGTTGTTCCTCAAGAATTTGGAGAGGCTCTTTAACGGCTATGGTGGTCGGTTCACGGCGGCTAATACAGTCATTGTGGATGATAGCCCGGCTACGCACATTCTAAACAAGCCTGAGAATGTGGTTCTTACAAACTCCTGGTCTATTTATTCGGGATCAGAGAGTGAGAAGTTCCTCGTAGACATTCTTCTTCCTTGGTTTCGGCGTCTTCATGGAAGCCGTCAGCAAGGGCTTGCTTCGTTCCGGAGTACTGATGATATTGGGCAATCGATGCTCTGCAATGCTTCTGATCCTCGGGAGTACAACGCTCTCATGGATGCTGTCAATGCTTCTGTATGATGCAGATCTTTTCTATTTTATAGATTAGGTCTAGGGAACGGATTTCATCTCTCGCTCTTCTAAAGTTATTGTACATTCCATTCAGGTCGATTCGACCTTAACTTTTGTGTGAGCAGAGCTTCTGTAAAATTATGTCACTTTCATTCCATCCCTTTCCAACTCTAAAAACATTATGTGATGACTTTGCCGACTTTTTATGTATGCTTTCATGCTATTCAGTTTTCATAGTTGAATAATTCCAGAGATTGTAAATTCTCACTATTTTCTGCTACATTTTGATTCCAATCTTAATCAGTAAATTCTGTTTGTTTTCTTCACCCAATTCTTCAGGATGAGCCTTTCACTTCCCATTCAAATGGTGGTTCTTTACAAAGATGTGCAGCCTCTGCTGACTCAATTCTCGACAACGGGCAATATGAAATGTTTAGTAGAGGAAACTTAATGTTCTCTGTCGCCACAGCGCAGTCAACAATGGATTTCTCTAAGAAGACTCTTCATGACGGAGTTGTTGATAGTCCTCCCACTAGAATTCCTAGTCCTTTAGTGGCATGCTCTCCATCTCCTCTTCGAACTAGAACTTTGTCTTCTATGCGTCGCTCAGAGACCCCGATGGACCGAGAGCCTAAGCGAAGGTTGTACGGAGATGAGATACGCCCAGTTTCAGTTCAAGAGGTATTATTTCACGCTTTAAACAATCTCCCGTGCCCATTTTTTGGACGTTCTTCATTTATTTGGTTTTTAATGGTTTCTCTCATTTTTGCAGGTTGTCGTGATTCAAATGGGTCCGGAAAAGGTTGAGGCTCCCAACGCTCATTCCTTATTTCCAGTGATCACCTCCATTGCCCGCCCTTCTAGAAGCCATAGTCATGTGGCTACTCCAATGGCAACTTCAATTTCTCCTCAAACAGTAGATGTTAATTATACAAGTCTAGTGCCGTCTGAGTTTGCGGCTGCTCCTTCCTATTCTAGTGGCTGCCATTCATGGGACGTGCGCTCAGAGAACATTCAAAGGCTCCAAGTGTCGCGCCAGTATAGAGGAAATCACTTTGGTTATAGTCGAGGGCCTGAGATGCTCAAAGCCATGGCAAAGCTCAAATCAAGATCACATCAGTGACGTTTTGATCAATTTTAGTGTACGTAGACAAATTGGGTTCCAAAATAATCTATCCTCACTACAGGTTTCTATTGTATCTTCGTGATCATCAAAATCATTCATCTATTTTGGTTTGATGAATCTACTAATTGTCATAGTACCAATGTTTCGTATCAAATTTTATATTTTTTTTTCTGAATTTCGTCTGTAATTATGAGATAAATTGTTATGCAAAAAATGGAATGTGGCTTCCCGTTCGATGTGTATCTTTTTGTATCATTTTATGAGCTCGGGGCGCATGAAACACCATTTTTGACAGGCCGAAAAATTGAAGACTGAACCCGGGTTGGTAGTCTATTGTATCGAATGTGATCAATAAATGTTCATCCTTAAAGTTCTGGTCAAGTGCCATCTTCAACATGCACTTTTTGTTTCAATTTTCAAAATCAAAATACAGGGCGTTATTCTTCAACTGTGACTATGTTCTGTTACTTGAAAATAATAGAAGTCATTAACGGACCTTTTCCATTGAATTCAGTATGGAGGATATTATCATCATGATAGTAAAGCTTGGCAAAAAATTCTATCTATTCCTTGTATAGAGGATTAACCGGAATATAACTTTGTATTGCATATTGTTATTCAAGTATTGTTCTATTAAATAATTGCAATTTTGTTCCCTTTAAGGTTCGACCTCTCTAAATGGATTATACTTCTCAACTATGATTAGTTGAACATGGCCACCAAAATATATCGCTACCAGATTGAGAGTCATTAGTACATTAACAAAGATCAAAATGTAACTACTATTGAAGTAGTGGATGGAATCTCAATTAATCTATGTCATTCCTAGAGAGTTAAGATTCACTAAAGTAATTAAATGTATTCTTTGTTCATTTATTTCAAGGCGATCCATATCTTTTTATTTCATATTTGCATCTTTCAAGTCTTATTTTCCTTTTGCGTCAATTTCAAGGATGATCTAATATGGAATGAAATCATTTCATTATCATTCTTGAATTTAATTGACCTCAACTTCCTCTCAATTTCAAGGAAAACTCTCATTATAATGAATACGGTGTTTTAGTCATATAAAAGTCATAGTTGTCCTGTATGACTCATTTTGAGTCATAGCGGACAGTCAATGCGGACCAATATTTCTTGTAGTGTTATCACAAGATAAAAACTTAGGAATTTTGTATATCAGTCATATTCGATGAAATAATTAAGAAAAAATGAATATATATTGGTTTAACAATAAAAAATGTGAGAGAAATGACTGAAAATTACTATACTTTTAGGAAAGTGAGAAAGTCATCAAGTTTCACGAAGAAAATTGAGTTATTTGTAAAGTCTCCCCCTCTTTGGGCATGACTTTTTTGGAAGTTGAAAAGGCAATTATAGTTGAAACGTCAAACTTTTTTACAAGATACTTATGTCACTGGACTTCAAAAGTAAGGATCAAACTTTTTAGGCTCCATTTTGATGGGAAAGTAAGTTGCATACCTACTTTTATTTCGACTTTTTTAACTCAACCAACTTTTTCACAAAACTAATGGGTTTAAACTCCGGTTTAGAGTAGTTTACGAATAACTGAAATTTAGGGTAAAATTAATAAATAATCTTGTATCCCGGGTATCGAGGTTACCGGGGATCGAGAGGTCCGGATATCTAGAGGACCGGGTATCTAGGTGCCCAGGTATCACACCGGGTATCTAGGTGCCCAGGTATCACACCGGGTATCTGGGTGCCCAGGTATCACAGTGCGTGGTTAATGGAGAGCACACCGGCGGCTTGCGCGGTTCATAACCCTAGTTTGTTGACGTTGTGTTCTCTTTCCATACTTTTCTACTGCTCTTACACTGTTAGTCGCCTCTGCGTAATTCTTTTGCTTTTGTTTTGTTAAGCATCTATTTTTAGCAAGTCAGATTACAGTCCTTTCTCCTCTGAACGCTTTCTCGATACACTCTATTTCTCAGCGTGCATGTACTTCGTCACACAGTGCTTCTAGTTCCTCACAGAGTTCTTATTGCTTGTCGGTCGTTTGAGAAGGTGACGCTGGCGACGGTGTTCGTGGATTTAAAGTGGTGACTGCTCATTCTACTGCGCGCCGGTCTTTCTCTTGCGGGTTTGAGCGTAATCAAGGTAAAGTGACGAACTATTTTCTAAGCTAGGGTTTGAATGATTTTTAAACATTTTGTATTGGGGTATAGAGGGTGCTTAGGGTTTCATATAATTACGAAGGCTGTTGATGTCTGAATTTTCTCAGGTAGAAGTACAGCACATGTAACGACAGAGAAGATGCATTGCGCATGCACAGTTCTCTAGAAACCTGTAGAAATAATTATTATTGACTGTCGACCGAAAATGTCATAAAAAACGATTTAAGAAGCAGTGTCGGCACTCGTCTCCGCTTAGTATTCTGGGACTTTGTTTGGACATACATGCATGTCCGTGAATAAAAGCTGCAACCAAAGTACTGAAATTGTCTGCTAGTACTGAGAATGATGAAGCTGAAAAATAAGTTTGTATGAACATATGTACTCTCGTTACTAGCTATTAATGAGAGTACATATGTGCTATTCTCTAAACCTCCCAATTAAAGCCATGATCGTCATTTTGCTCATCTTGCAGATTCATCATTGATTCACAATGTTTATGAATAGTGTGTGTATGAGGGTGTGTTTAATTCGTGCATGGGGTTTCTGTGGCCAAAGAGGGTACAATAAAAGTGTTCAGAGTTGGATAATTGAAAATGTGATTGTGAAGTGTTGGGGTAGGAGGTGGTGGCTAGGATTTCGAATTTTAAAGGTATTGATACTCTGTTGGGGTACTTGGACTTGGCTACGGTTAAATTTCATCATGTATAGGGTTTCTGTGAGAAAGCAGGGTTAGGAGTCAATGAATTGTTTGATGAATGCAAGTTTGAGAGGCTCATCATAAGCGTTAGTTGTAGGAGTTGTGAGAGTGCACGTGAATGCTATGTAATGTTAGGTTTAGAATGTTGAACTGCATGAGCAATTGACTTTGTGGGCAAGGGATTGTGAACTTGGAGTATTAATTTCTTGAAGTTCGTGTTGCAGTGACTGTAGTAACAGCTCGTGGTCGATTGCGCTGAAATAGGATACAGAGGAAGCACTGCCGGTGAGTTATTTCTTGTTTTGTAATTTCATTATGTATATAATTGCTATAGATGTGTGGAATGCTTGGATTAGAGAAATGTAATGATTGTCCTCTTTATTTCAACTCACTTTTATTGGAGACAATCCCATTTAGCTCGAATCGAGCTAAATGTTTTCAGAGCTACATTCACTGCAGTCTTCAGAAAAGTTACCCTAAACTGGCAAAGAAGTACTCTACTGAATAATAAACCCTGCCTAAGGTCAATTACTAAATAATTGTTTATAACATTCCATAATTGATAGAAGACACTCCCATTTAGGTTGAGTCGAGCTAAATGTCGACAACCAATCTCGATAGATTAATAAAGTAATAAATCTTGCCGACAATTGTCATCAATACAAACCGGTGAGACATGATCAATTTTCCGTCCTCTATGATCACTGTAGATCAGCTCGAGTCGACCTAAATACTCAGAAGTCCCTTAAAAGATTCATTGAACCTAAGATTATCATCTGTCTCGATTCTAAAATCAGAATCTGATGATAAAAACTGAGGCCACTCAGTGTCCGTGTTTCCATTCAGCTCGACTCGAGCTAAAATCTCCAAGAGACTTACAACAGAGGATTCATAATGACAATGCAAAAAATGAATAACAGACAAATAATCACAATCAGTTTTCGCTAAATATTGAAAATGATAAATGATAAACAAGTTCGTGTCCATGTACAATAGCTGTATCCGGGATTTAGCTCGAGTCGACCTAAAAGTGAAGATCCAATGTCCTATGTGTTGTGAGAAACTTTAACCTCTCAGCTCCCCCGAGGCAGTGAAATGTTAAATACAAAATGTAACACTCTGCAAGAATCTAAGGATTTCAAAAACATGCTTCTTCTTCCAGGATAGAGGAATCTATGTCCCTATACTCAACATGTAATTCAGGTCGAGTCGAGCTAACTTGTATTCCTGTTGTTGATATCTATAGACTTATACACCATGGAGCAACAAACTGCCCTTCTCACCAAGTACTACAACAGAATCATCCTTACGGATCCTAAAGACATTGATGATGGGGACGACAACTTAGGCCCCGGAGAGACGTGGAAATTCAAATCCCCTACCGCTCTCAGTAGCTGGACATTCAAGCTCATTCCGATGACACACGACTTGTGCTTCTGTGCGAAGTACAAGAACACTGAGGTGTACCTCCCTATGACTTACGCGGAGAAGGTCAAGGATATCAGCCACTCCCAGCGCTCTTCCATCAGTATTCACTACATAAAGACCCAGTCACTGGGTGATGGCATGGAGCAGTACAACTTCTCCATCTCCTTCGACTCCGCCATCATTCCACTGAATATTACTCCCCTTCTGGAGTCCTTGGAAAACACGGAGTACGAAAAGATGATCCCGGACTTGGAGGTTAAGATCGACACCCACTTCTTCCAAAACCAGGATGGTTCTCCGGCTCAAGGGAAGAAACTCGTCAACAAGCTTGGAATGCTACTAAGAGACTTCGAACGATGGAGAGTAAAACGAGAAATGCAGCAGGAAATGATGCGCCCTTCTACCGTATCGGCTGACATATCAAGTCTCAACGACAGTCAGCCATCCATGGGCACTGCCTCCCAGACTCCTACGCGAGCGCAAGCAAAAAAGAAGCAGGCGAACCCTTCCACTAGTGTACGGGTCACAAGAGGCAGCCCACTCTCCACCTCATCCAAAAAAAATGCAGCGTCGGATAAGGCTGGCCCATCTTCTCTTCAAGTATTGAGCACGGCGTCCGCTTTAACCGAAGTTCCAGAGAGCCTTGAAGCCAATCATAAACCAGACTATAAGTTCGCTACCCAAGCCTACAAGAATTTCTGGTTGACGTGTACTGATGTCTTCATCTTTGGCGTGTCCACGAAAATGGATATCTCGATCGACAAGCTTGTTGCTCCTCCTGATCATCTCAACGTCCGAGTAGTTGAGAAGCAGATGACTGAGAACATGATGCACTACCTCATACATCTGCCCGACAGGAAAACCAGGCAAACTCTGTGTGTGATGCCCACAAAATGCACAGAGAAACCAGAAACCTGGGATTCGATAAAAAATGGTGAATTCTATATCATCAACGGTCAGCATAGTGTCGCGGCCAGTCGCCTCATGATCGAGAAAAACGTTGATGCCGAAGTGGCCAAGGAATTTCAAACATGGAGCTGCTTCATCGTGTGGACCACTGACGAGGAGATTCTACGCTCTATTTCAGCCTACTACAATAGAGTAAACCACTTCAGCGTATTCAAACCATCGTGGGCAACAAACATCTTAGGAGCCTGGAAAGTCTGGAAAATGCTAGACTCTCCAAAGCCGCCGAAAGAAGCGACAGCCGTTGGTGCAAGTGTGCAAATCAGGCGTTCCAAGGCTGCGCACCAAAATTATGAGAAGTACAGAGTAAGTAGATCAATCTCTAACATAGAATCATGTTCACTATGAGCCCAAATTTTAGATATTTGAGTCAAACTACTTCTGACCTGTGATATTTTATTTTACATGTGACAGAAACAATATGTTTCTCGAATCATGGCACCCTTCAACTCAGTTTAGGTCGAGTCGACCTGAATTGGAATTACAACAACTTCCACATGAGTCTAATTATGATTCATTCGTCCTATGATTCAACATCAGAGACATTCATATGTCACTGACATCCAACTATGATAATAGCATTTAAATGAGAGTCCTCTTCTCATTCATTCATTTAACGATCAAGTCGACAGTCATTCAGGTCGGTTCGACCTAAATGTGTTGCGTCTGATTAACAGTATGGTTATCAATCGTCAACATTGATATAACGTTCTGCTCTGTATTTGCTTCAGAAATTTCTCAAAGCAATTCAACTCCGATTCTCGATGATAGATGTCGTCAAGTCAGACAAAATGGCGAAGGGCAAGAATGCAGAGGAGGCTCTTGATATTCACAACGAAATCAAGATCATCACCGCTAGCGACGAGACATTCGAGCTCTGGAGTGAACTCATATCCAGCGCCAGCAACGGTGAGCTGATGGACCCGGACACAATGCTTCCATTCAACGACCGACCCTCTTGGAAGCCGGAGAACACTGCCCTTACCCGGGAATTCTTCAAATGGCTCGGGAACCTCTCTGAAAACGACCTCAAAAAGCTGGCGCAGCACATCCTCAACAAACCTGATCCGAAGAGGGACCTCGCATATCCTAAGGTCACCGTCAAAGGGATATCCTCTGTACTGCCTGGTTGCTATACGGCGAAGGAATGGCTTGAAAGAAAAAAGCGGAAGTTGCTGGTGAAGAAGGAGCTGCACATCTTGGATCACAGTCTTGGCCTCATCAACACCGCGGGGGAAGTCTCACCACAAAAGTGGAGATATTTTAAAAAAGATTACAACATCTCCCGTGCAACAATGAATGTTCTCCTTGAACAGCCCGGGGACGAGTACTTTACTGCAGCGAAGCAAGTGCGAAATATAAACAAGAAAGTCGCAGAGCTTTCTCCCTATGCTGCCGAGTTCTTCAGAGTCTTCCTCTCCAAGAGAAAAGACTTCGAGAAACCCACTCGAGACGCTCACTACCGGCCATACAATATCGTCTCTAATCAGCATGCTGCCTGGCCAAAGGAGAAGTGGACGGCCTCAACGGGGAAAAATTTCAAGCTTGGAGTAATTGACTTCCGTTGCCTTCCTGGAGTGAAATCAAAAGAAGAGTCCTCGGTTGCCACCCCCTATTTCACAGACTTCATGGACTCCCTGAAGAAGCGACGTGAGCCCACATTTGACGAAGTCCCGGTGTGGCTCTTCATCTGTGCTCATAAAACCGAAGAGGTGCAACTTGTAAATTTCATCGACAGCGACTTTATTCTGCGGACGTACCAAGTAGACTTTTCCGAGTACGTGCCTGCCGCGAACGAACGTCTAGGTGATTACAGTGCAAATCATTCCAAAGCCGGGGCAAAAGTTCTGTTGATCTTCTTGCAGAAGAAGACTAGCGCAAAGTCTGTCACCATACCTTCAATTTTCGTCGCCTCGGACACCCCTGCTTACACAAGCTTCGGAAGTACAACGAATTGGAGTATCGGCTGCACAACTTGGAGCTTCGAATGGAATTTTACTTGTGGAATGTGAAATCATTTTGCATACCCGGTGTCGTGATGTGGGCCGATTAGTGGTTAAAACTTAGACATTCATGTGGTTAGTTATGTCTCGTAGTATGTTAGTTGATTGATGTTAGTGTGGTTATTATTCTAGTTCATGTTCTAGTTGTAGTTAGTTGATGACCGGGTAGGTTAGGTTAGGTTAGGTTAGGGTTAGGATGGCGGTGGTAGGATAGGGTTAGGGCGGCGGTTAGGTTAGGGTTAGGGCGGCGGCGGTTAGGTTAGGTTAGGTTAGGGTTAGGGCGGCGACGGCCGTTCCCGAGCCGCCAAGGGTTCCCTTGTGCCCTAACCCCTTTGGCTTCCTATTGGCCGAAGAGGTCTAAGGGGTGGATACTTAAGGTAGAGGAGTTGGGGGTGTGGGCATTCGTGTCTTGATGTTTAGAGAGTTAGAAGGTTTGAGAAGAGAGTTAGAGGGTTTGAGAATGAGGGTGTTTTCTAAGTGTTTCTAAGTGCTTAGAGAGCTTGAAGGTGTTGAGGTTACTTAGATGAGGTAGGAGAGACACTAGAGATATAGTTGTATCTTCTAAGCTTGATCTATAAAGAGAGCAGAATTTTGGACATTGGATTTTGGTGTGTTGTGCGTGATTGGAGTGGGATCTTGATACGAGATTTTGGAGACATATTCTTGGTGAGGTATTTTACTTGTATACAAATTTTGAGGGCCTGATTTGTGCTAGAGAAGGAGCTTTGGAGTCTTGAAGTGAAGGAGGACCAAAAACTAAGGCAACTAAGTAATCTGACTTTGAGCTCTTGGTTCTCGGTGGATATTGAGAGAGTGAAAACCAAACTTAGAGGATAGCTACTTACATACCTTCTCTACATTGTGTCAAAATCTTGTATGCATATGACTTATAGATTGGAAGATATGTACATGAATGCAACCGGGTTATTGAAGTAGTGTCGAAACTAGAACGTCAGTTTGAGGGAAACGCTCACCACGGGTTTTGCAAAGCTCTTCTAACTACGAGATTTAGTATGTGAGTTCTTGACAAGGTATTTAATTAACATGTTAAGTTTCGTGAGCAAAGAATGAACGGGTCATGAGCTACGTGAGGGCAAAGTAGACTAAGTCAAATTGTATGGGAAGAAAGTGCAACTAAGGTTTGGCATTTGGGTGAGGGTATATTGACAAAGAAAGGTTTGTAGAAACTTTCTCAAAAACTTCACAACTATCATACAAGGAGCCCCGTGCTTACCGGATACGAAGCAAACTTCGTGACACCGGTTCTCACCTGCTTTCTGTGTTTGCTGGTTCCAAGCTCACTTGTTCGGCTGTGGTAAGTAATGTCCTTCTGCTTCCCACTTTAATGTATATTTAGGTCGAATCGACCTGAATTGTTTCTTTCTATAGTTTGCGATTAAAAAATTCCTTTGTCAGCCATTTGTTGATTCAGGTCGACTCGACCTAAACAGACACTTCACTCTTTCTATGGATCTTCATTATTCTCACCCGCTCTCTGTCTCTGAAATCAGATGAGCAATGTCGACGCGTTCGTTGTCGGGCCATCTGAGGAGATGTCAATCTGGCGTGACATTGCCAATGTGTCCTTGACTTTGGACAAGACCGATTTTTTGGACGGCGGCTACGAAGTTGATGGCGAGAAGTTTGTCAGAAATCCATCTAGAACTCCTGTCGCTTCCAGCTCAAAGCGGTCAATGCGCTCAGCTTGGGATACCCCTCCATCGAAGCGACACGCAGGTTCTGGCCCGTCCTCTGATCCTCACACATTATCAGAGGACTCTGAAACTGATGACGATTCGCATGATGATGATGATGTAGCTGAGGTTCAACCTCCAGTGCCATTTTCCATCGACACTCAAGGATCCTCGGCTTCCTCGGGTGACATCCGCGGCACTCCATCAACTCCTCGGATGTCAAAGAGAAAGAGGAAAACACCCGTTGCCACAGATCAGTCAGTTCTCACGGAAATGGTGAAGTCCGTGTCAAGTTTGGCTTCACAAGTTGCCGTTCTGTCTGAGAGGCAGGTACAAATTTCACTAGAGAACCAAGCGATGCACGCCGAGTCCAGGAGACGCGCTGAAGATTTTCAGAAGAGGATGTTGCGGATGCTTACCGGAGAGCATCTAGCTATCCTGGCCTCACGACCACCGTCGTCAATGGGTCCACCGCTCCGCTTCTACTTCGAGGAGCGCCATCCGGATCTGGAAGTGCTTCGGCTTCATCATCTCAGGAGATTTCCGCCGTTGACATTGTGCGCCCGACGAACGTTGCAGATGTTTCTTCCCCAGTGGATGTTGGTCTCCCGTCGACGGTTGTGGCTGCTCCAACCATCGTCACTGCTGCCATTGTCACGAATGTGTCTGCCTTGCCTGAGTTACCGTTATCGCCTAGTGCACGAACGTCATTACCAGCTATTGCTCTACCGTCCCTCTCTCCTACTGGTGTCACAATGTCGGACGACGACAGTTTACGTTTTGACATAGATCCCTCTCCAGTAGATCCGAAGAACATTTCATCTCTTGGCACTCAATCCGCCCAAGGTGATCATCTATAGTTGTCTTGATCATTTTAGATCGACTCAACCTGAAATGTATTGTTTCATTCCGTAAATATTATTGGCTTCAGGTCATTTGCTTTCAAAGTTCATGTTTATTTAGTTATTTTGAATTAGAAGTTTGCATGATACGTATGATTTATCGACTAATTCCCTCATTGTCTTTGTTAAATAGCACATACAAATCCTTCATGCCAAATTCATTATACGGATCAGAAGAATCTCCAGCTATCTCACAAGTCCAAGTATTTTACATCTCCCCTCGCAGGTCCAAGAGGATGTGAGAATCTTGACAATGTCGACACACCACATCCTCAAGAAAATCCATTAAATTTGGTGAGTGGGATAACTTGAGTTTTTAGACCACTACGCTATTTCAAAAATTTTGCAAATGTTTAAGATACGTTATTTCAAAAAAATTATAACACATACATGCTGCATTGCATCCATGAATGTTCAGGTCTTGGATGCCAGTGATGCAATTCCGGACGACATTCTTGTGATGCTGCCCATCGCAGATCCAATGTCATCAGATCCCTCCATCATTGGACGCCCAAGCCAACCACAGGATGTCGAGGTAAATCCACCCCTATCATAGTTCCCGTTTCTCTGCACACAAATTCTTTGAAGTATCCCTCAGTTTTTTTTCCCCCTTTCATCCTTTGATGAAATCTGGGATTGTGACACTACAAATAATGACTTGCTTTCCACTTGAATGCCAATCTTTGAGCAAGGATCTGATTGTTGTCTCAGTCCTCCTGGGCTTTCAAAAGAGGTTATTTCTCTACCCTCGCCAATATCACCAGCCAAATGGCTGAATGTTGTGTTGGATTTGAATGGGGTCCTCTGTGTATGTGAGGACTCCAAGTCCATATTAAAGATGAAGCAAGCCATTGGATCGTCAAAATCTGAGAGCTCCATCAATCCTGTCAGTATTGAACCCAAATCGGTATATCTGCACTCTCATTGCTTTCAATTCCTTCGAAAGCTCTCAGAAATTGCTTTCATATCCATTTGGAGTTCAATGAGAAAGTACACTACTGAGTTGGTCGCACAATACATTTTCAAGGAACTTGAGTGTCCGCTCCTCATACTCGGTCAAAATTCTTGTGCATCCCTGAAGTGCAAAGGCACTCGAGGGAACATCACAACTTTCAAAGTTCCAGGAACAAACAAAGAGTTGTTCCTCAAGAATTTGGAGAGGCTCTTTAACGGCTATGGTGGTCGGTTCACGGCGGCTAATACGGTAATTGTGGATGATAGCCCGGCTAAGCACATTCTAAACAAGCCTGAGAATGTGGTTCTCACAAACTCCTAGTCTATTTATTCGGGATCAGAGAATGAGAAGTTCTTCGTAGACATTCTTCTTCCTTGGTTTGGGCGTCTTCAAGGAAGCCGTCAGGAAGGGCTCGCTTCGTTCC
>CAXARX010000133.1:0-19610 GCA_963971425.1 Bryoerythrophyllum caledonicum | reverse complement strand
TGTGAAACACAAAGTTGTTGCACAATCAAGAATTCAAGCTAAATATTACACAGTCTCTGATGCAACGAGAAGAAATGGGTTTTGCTCAAATAGGACCTAGAGTAATTTATTGTGATAGCCAAGCTGTATATCAATGACAAAGAATTTGGGGTTCTATAGATGCACCAAAGAATTTGACTGTAAATGTCATTTTATTAATTCCAAAGTTAAATTTAATGGAGTGGAACTTGTCTACTTGGATAGAGATCAAATGGTCGCATATATTTTTACTAAAAGTTTAGAAAAAGCCTTAATTTGAGTATTGTAAGAATTTAGTGGGAATTTAGTCTATCAAGTCATTCAAGAAGAAATTAGAAAACTTAAAGTACAATACTCAATTAAGGTTTAGTACGTGATACGACACTCCATTATTTAATCCTAAAGGTTGTTTTGAATATGGAGGAGTTTGGAAATCAACTTTCTTATATGGTACTTAAGTTACTATTGAGGAATTGATATACAAAAAGTCCATGACTCTGAGTTATTTAGAACACCAAAGGAATAGTTTAGTTAGTTTGTACATATTGAAAGAATGTAGAAAGATATGATTAGGACTGTATGCGTGGTTTGGTGGTGAACGAGATCATATTTTCTAACACTATCTAGTATTGTTTTCTTGACAAGATATCACTTTATCACAAGGGGATTCACATTCTAAACATTATTTTCTTTATTTTTTTAGTTCAACAAGTAATTCTAGATTTTACTCCAATTTAAAATTTTGATTTTTTTGAAAAATTAAATACTTTTTTGCACTTTGAATTTAGAACCTTCTTCCATGGTTTACTAATTTCTATATATTATAAATGGAAATTTGATTTGCACAAATGATGTTCTACACTATAATATTTTCTTATTGTAAAATGCTTAAATTTTAAACTTATTTTGTATTTGATAAGCTTTTGTTATATTTCTTAAAAAATTCATATGAATTTCGATTGTTTATCAAAAAAATTGATTTTTTCATATCTCATAGAAGACATTTGATTCAATCTCTAAAAAAATATTTTAATTAAATTAAAAAAATTCATTGAAATCTAGTTGCGAAATGGACCTTATATAATCATATAGGAGTGAATTAGGTGGTGGATGCATTTTATAAGATTACACAACAACACGTCACCCTTCCAAATTCTTTACTAAAGAAGGTGTTGCACATCTTTTTTGCAGCTGCATAGTCTTACGACATTCTAGCTAAAAAAAAAACAAGAGCTCCTTATTTATCTTTTGCACTACTTCTAAGATGTGCTTTGAATTGTTCTTGGATTGAATAGTATATTGTCATAAATTGTTCCCCCTATGATGTAGTTTTTTTTTTAGTTTGATGCTTAACCTAACATAGAATTATTTTTTATTCTACTTTCAACTCAATGTGACTTCAAGAGGTTTTGAACATGAGTTTGCCTTTTCTATTTTCTTTCCGTTGAATTTTTATTTAACTTTATTGTACTTCCTTTATGCCCTCCAATTTTCTCTCCTATATCAAAGTATGCTTTTTTACGTATTTTTTATATGCACACCCTTGTATAGATGAGCCATGCTATGAAGTAATTTACTACATTTCTTTTGGATCATATATTTCCAAGTTTGACCGATTTAAACAAATGGATGCACGTCCCTCTATACATACTCCAGTGAAATGTCGACAAATAGGAAGTCAATATTCTTTTAAAAATTCATTGTCTTGATTGCACACAAAGATAACTAAAGCACTACAAAGCAAGGATTGATCACCACCACACTTGGTTGGAGTGACATATCTACTATGAAAAAGACCAAATGAAATAATTTCCTAGCATTCACATATTATTCACTAGATTAATAGAGTCTATCTTTGAAAGAAGGCATCAAGAGTAGTATGCAACTTCTAAGCGCTCATGGCTAAGGTGGTTGCGTTATTCCCAATCATTTAAAAAAATAAAAAAATATCGGTCTCTTTGTCTTCTTTTCAGTGGAGTACTTTTGGACATACTCGCATATATTAGTTCAAATATGGCACAATAGGCCATAGATTGCCACAAAACAATGATACCTCTAATAGACTCTTCATTCACACAGACTCTTTTGAGATGAAATTCCTCTCTCTTGTTCATTCAATCATTTTAGAATGGACATGCTCAAGTGTCATTGGTTTTTGGTTTGTTTCCCAAACAACCTAGATTAACCCCCTAACCATCATGGTGTCCATATATTGGACGTTTTAGACCCCTAGAACCATTTCAAACAGCCATAATTTATTTATTTTCCTGATGCCACTTTTTGATGAACTTTTTCGAAAATTGCCCTCATGATGTCAAGTTTTGGTGGTTCAAAATTTAGAGCAATCCAACATAGTGCGAATTTTTTAGAGCCCCTCAAAAAAAGGTTTTTTTTAATTTTTCGAGCAGTTTCATTCATCTTGAAAGTAGAGACTTTGGCAAATATTATTTTTTGCGATCAATGTGTGTTTTCAATAAAAATTAAGTAGAATTGTTGAGTTAGATTGCCCTTCATGTCTAGTTTGTGTGGTAGAATTTTCATGTCCATACGAGTTGTTATGAATGCTTGGGAATCATTTTAGTGAATGGGTATAGTTTGGACACTTTTCTTTTTCTTTCTGGGTCAAATAGATCACATTTTGAGCTATTTTTTTTGCATTTCAAAACCATTGTTGGACACAAAAATAAAATTATGATAAAAATTGTACCAATGTGTTTATATGATAGAGTAGAACCACTTTATAGTTTAAAGTTTTTTCATTTGAAAGAAATCAAAGACGAATTTCACTTGTAATGAACTCCTAGGAAATTTTCACTATCCTTTTTCTACACTAAAACATTAAGATCTTGCAATCTATGCGGCCAAATGACTCTAAATTTAATCCACATCATTTACAACATGTATACTACAATTTTGTATGGTTGATATTTCTATATCTCATTCAACATTTAGACCTATAACATTTCAATAGCAATGTTGTTTTTAACCCCTAAAGGACCAAACTATGTTTTTTAGCAACATAGCAATTTTGGGCAGCTTACTACGAATGGAATTTTAATTTTTTCTCTTTGAAATTTTCACAAAACATGTGTCCAAGGAGTACTTTTAAGACCCAACACATTTTATAACTTTTAACCTCATGGTTCAAAAGTTATTGAATAATACGCAGTTTTGTTTGAACTCCGGGTAGTTTGGACTGCCATGAAAATTTCACTTTTTAAAAAAAATAAAAATTTGAAATTGGTTCTTTATGTTTATATGTACCTAGAAAGCTTTGAATTAGTCCATTTGGATCAATGAGATAAAAGTTATGAACAATTTTAGTTTGCGGGCAATTATGGATTCTCTACTCTAAAATAAACTTTGAAGTCCTTTATCTAGGTCAATTTTTAATATTTTTTGCAAAAAATAACTTTGGATGTAAATCGTTTATTACAACATTACAACCATTGGGATTGGCACTTTTCAATTCCACAAATAAATAATAAACAATTTAGTGTTTTCAATCATTCTCTACTTCTTTCTACAAACTATTTTTTCTTGTTTGTTGTACAATTTCAAATGATTTGAAAAATTTTAAGCACATTTGAGTTATTTGTAAAGTCCACCCCACTTTGGGCATGACTTTTTTGGAAGTTAAAAAGGCAACTATAGTTGACACGTCAAACTTTTTTGCAAGATACTTATATCACACGACTTCAAAAGTGGGGACCAAACTTTTTTAGGCACTAATTTTGATGGAAAAATAAGTTTCATACCCAGTACTTTTATTTTGATTTTTTCAACTCAACCGACTTTTTCACAAAACTCATGGGTTTAAACCCCGGTTTAGGGTACTTTACGAATAACTCAATTGACAACTTCTTTTAAAGATTGAATCCACATAGTTACCATCATTCAAGTCATTCTTTCATATAAATGTGCCCTTGTGAAGTTCAGCTGCCCGGTTTTTTTCAAGGACAAAAAATGGGATTTTGTCAATTCAAATGCTGAAATCTTTCAATCTACATGGTGAAAAATTTTGAAATTTTTTCCACGCCTTTTCAAACTAATGTGCTGTAAGATCCTACGGTTAGATGTGTCAAATTTCTATTTTGTTTGAAATTTTGGTACTTGTCTTGAAAATGGCAATTTTGAGCGATTTTAGTGAGAACATAGTCGAAAACCTTTAGGGGTTAAGGCCAAAAAAGCTAGGGACTCTTAGAGGTTAAACATCAAAACCAACACTAAATGTTTGATTGCCAAATGCAATCATCCATATATTCAATTAAAATGCACAAATTCATCCTCCAATATGTTTATACACTTATGTATGTCAAGAGCACACAAAGTTATGCAAACGTTCCTTATTCAATTCTTCACATGCTTGTTGGAAACTGGAAAGCTAGAAAGCTAAAAATCACGGATGTTTTGGGTTATTCAAGGATATATGACTATGTCAATTTTATTTTTTATTGTATCGTACATCTATGGCAATACCATGTTGGAACATTTTGAGACTTTGTTAAATGTGTGCATAACAAATGGTTGTGGAAGTTCCTTTTAAGACTAAGGTGATATTAATCTTTTTATTCAATATGTGTTTGAAATGGACAACAAATGATATTTTCTTATTGTATATTAGTACCTCCCAACTCCTTACATTTGATCAATTATTTAGTAATAAAATTGGTTTTTTTATAAATTTGAACCTAACTAATAAAATGAGGCTTATTAGCTCTAGTTTCTACTCCAATTTGAATTTTTGAAAATTTCTTAAAGCTACATATTTTATTGCAATTTGAGCTTTGCAACTATAATGAAGGTCAATTGATTTACTAATTATAGAATGATATGGAAAGTTGGTTAAAGTCGTGATGTTCTACACTATAATGTTTACATGTTACCCCAAAAAAAAAAAAAAACTTTATTTGAATTTATTTTGAATTTTATTCACTTTTCTTTTTAAAAAATACCACAATAATTTCAAATTTTCACAAAAATTATGAATAATTAATTTTTTGGCACAAAGTATGTACATGCCTTCATGTGTGAAAATTATAAAATTGAATTTTAATATCATTCATAGTGGCAAAATAGATTGTCGAATGCAATTCTATTTCCGTTGAAATTTCGGAGTAATAGGTTTGTCCTTTGGGGGTTTAGACTACACTAATAGTGGTAAATAGTGTTGGGTGATAATTAGTGTTGTTCCATGTTTTTTACCCCCAACACTATTTTCCAACTTCTATGTAAATAGTGTTGGACATTTAATTGCCGCCGCCAAACTTTGGCCTTCCTTGGAAAACTGAAATTTGGTCTCCTTCCATGGAAACCGTATTTTTTGTCTTCCCCGTCGTGAATTTGTGGCCTTCCTTGAAAAGATACATTTTTGCCTTCTTTGTGGGGGTTTATACTCCGTGGTTTCTGGCCACGATTCAAACGCTCCCGGTTCCCGCCGATTGCTATCAAACTTCCGACGCCTATATCTTTTTTTTATTGAGGTATGCGATTGAACATTGGATAACACCATTGGATTTGTCTTTCTCTCACTTTATGTCTTTTGATTATTTTTTTTGTTTTTTTTTAGTCGAAAACTTTTTTTTTACACACAGTGTTTTTAATTTATTTTTTTGTTTTTTTTTTAGTCGACAACTTTTTTTTTACACACAGTGTTTTTTATTTTTTTTGTAGCCAACCATGGACCGTGTCCCACTTGCCGTGATTCCTCCCAATACCCCTCCACTCCGTGTTCAACAGGTTTCGAGCCTTGCCACTCGCTAGTCTGTCACTTTTTGAATGGTCAAGGACATCGCCGTTCATCGTTTGGCTTGGCTAGCATGGCCTCAACATTTCATTGTCTAATTCAACATTTCATAAACCACTTTTTCTTCTATATTCTAACTTTTATATTTTGTTCCCACCTAACACTAAATGCACTCTCGTTAAAATGTTGAAATCACCAAATTTTACTATAGAGCTAAAATAGTGTTAGAATGGATAAATAATGTTCTAACACTAACCTTGTAAATTACAATTAGTGTTGTCTTTGGCAATTAGTGTAGCCAACACTATTTACCAATTTTGGTGAAGTGCAATGGTAAAAGACGGAGCGATATGATTGGAGCAAATCTTGTTCTTCACCGGATTGAGTATAAACTACGGCCAAGACTTATAGAGTGGAGAACTTTGAGCATGGATGAGCAAATGACATGGCCGCCTATGTGGCAACACTTTTATTGAAGGGAAGTTCTCCGGAGGTCAAATTTCTTGTCTGACCTCAAACCCCTAGACAATAAACATCGCCTCTGGACAACTCCAATTGCACGAGTTGCGTGAAATAGCCTTGTCTAGGACAAATCTTTTGGATCAACCGAAGCGCTTCTCGACCATAGTCTAAAGTCGTAGTAAGGGCGTCCTTACATGATCGGTGGGTGGGCAGTATGAATCTAATTTAGATAATGGGACAAAACAAAGAGAACCGATTTGTTTGACGGGGTAGGCAAGCACGAAATCAAGACTCACAATTTCACCAATATCGGTGAACAGTCTCATTGGTTTAAGAGGGGCTAATGTCAGGGAATCGATGCGTGTCATGTTTTGATTTAACAAATTCCACCCACTGAGTTAGCTTGAATCTTTTGCTACTCTTGCTGCTCCTGTGAAGTTCGCCCACGGATCGATCATGTAAGGAGGCCCTAAGTCTTATACTTGCCATCATGAAAATTTCCTCATTTTCTTCTTTCTTTCAATTACGACTAATATTTTTTCCCACTATTGCTCCATTGGAGTGCTACATGGAGTAAAGGCAAATGAAAAGTTCTTGAAGCCCTTGCAAATTGCTTCTTGACTCCAAATTCTTTTAAAAATGAGAAACATCCTTTTGAAAGTACTGTGGAGTTGACAAAATCCTCACATTCATCTTTTGAATATTTCATGTGTACTATTCATGTTCTTGGAACGAGTAAGAGTGGGGCACTGTATGGTTCAAATTGAGATGTCTTATAGTTTTGTTGGAGTCACTTTAGTGATGTATGGGTGGGAATTTAAGTTGGACTTACATATAGTTTACATTGAAACATTCAGAATGAGGACAGAAAACCAAGTCAAAACCATGACGGCAGAAATGGATGGTGATGATAAGAATCTGAGAAGCAAATGCAGATTCATGTCTTGCCGGCCATTTGGCAGGCCTTCGGGAATCGGGAGAGAGCACGGATCTTGGAGTTCACCCCATTGGTTACCCCACATCATGCTCTTCGTATGTTTTATCTCTTAAAATCTGATCCATCCCTTTTCCCGAGGTTTATGAATCTCCTTCCATCTTTCCCTTATCCTTCTATATTCTTTGCACTTTTACTTTATAACTAATTCTAACTTTTGGAGCATCTCCTCCCACCCTCTTGGTTTGGCCCCGTCTTCTGCACTGAATAGTGAAATTAGGTTACCTTTTCAATTAGGTTGACTTACCGCTAAGGGCCACTTTAGACTACCGTGGAGAAGTGCTCCGATCAATTCAAAAGTTTTGCCCAAGACATGGCTATTTTAGGCAATTGGTGAAGTTGGAGTTCTCTACAAGCAAAGTTTCTTGTCTTGGGGTTTGAGGTCGGACAAAAAACTTGACATCCGGAGAACTCCTCTTCTATAAAAGTGTTGCTACGTAGGCGACTATGTCATTTTTTCATTCATGCTTTAAGCTCTTCACCTGACAAGTCTTAAGTGTAGTCTAAACTCAATCCGGTGAAGAACAAGATTTGCTCCAATCATATTGCTACATTTTTCTACAATTCTTGACCAGTGCACTTCTCCACGATAGTCTAAGAAGATACCTCGTGTTACCTCATGACTCATTGCTTGTCCAAAGGCAGGTACAAGCCATTCTCCAATCTCGAGCCATGGATCAGTACATCAACCCATGCACTATACATATTTCCCACAACACTGCATCCTTTTACAGTAATTGTCATATTGATTTAGTGTAGAATGTTGAGATATTAGTGTGGGTCAACCTAATTTTACTATTCAGCCTTTCGCTTTACCTCATTCCCTTATTGTTGTTTAACATTTCAAAAACTTCATAACTTTCTAAGAACGAATATTTTTAGTATTTGAAGTAGTATGTTTGAAAGTCATTAGAATTCTCTTCATTAAAAGAAATGTATGGATTTACATTAAAACATTAGAACATCTTTGATAATTTCCGGTTCATTCATGGATCTCAACACCCTCACTTGAATTTGAAGAGTCACAAATGAAGTCTCAACATGACGTACTCTCTTCCAAAATTGTTAGTTGAAGGAGTACACAAGCGAGAAATATAATTTTGTTGAGCAAAGCAATAACACCAAAACGGAATAACAATAATTGTGGCTTCATTACCCCTTAAACGTCAAGTTAAGCCCATGGGGCCTAATAAACATAGAATATTGAAAAAAAAAGGGTCATACTAAATCATTTTGACATAAAAATTTAAGTAAAGAAAGATGTTGAAATGGCAAATCTACAACAACAAATTTCGCCAAATTTTGTTATGTGTGGATCAAACAACGATTATACAAAGAATTTAGATCTTCATAGTTCAAATTATCGGGCAAAGGTTTTGTCATGGTAAAGCTTGTCGATTCACAAATTTCAAGGAAAATAAACAATTGTATACACACATGTATATATATATATATTCTATAAATGATATTGAAATCCAATATTATGATTTTTCATAGATGATAGCATATGATAATAAAATAATAATAATAAAAAGTCGAGCCATAGCAAAGAGGCCAGAATGAATAAAGTGTTTGTCATCATGACCATGAGCCATTGCCCACAGGGCTAAGGGCTATTGATACAAGACTACCTCTCCAATAGCATAGACATACAACATGTAAAAAAATTCATATTTTTTTGCAAAAATTTGAAATTATTGTGAAATTCTGATTAAAATCAAAATAAGTAAATTTTTAAAAATTGTCTTGAGCATACATTATAGTGTAGAGAGTCATGATGTAAACCAAATTTCCGTGTCGTTCTATAATTAGTAATTTAGATGACTGTGGTCATAAATCCAAAGTTCATATTGCAATAGATATATGCAATTGAAGGAATTTTTGAAAATTTCAAATTGGATTAGAAACTACACCAAATAAGCTTCATTTCAATAGTTGGATTTATATTGAAAAAGTTATTTTAATGGCTAATTTTTTTATACAAAGTGCTTCAAGGTACCAAAACATACTAAGAAAACATCCTTGGTGATCCAATTTTTATTCACCACCATTTGTTACTATTTCTCAAAATTGAAAGACAAAAGTAATCTTCAAACAAAATTTCTTTGATTAGTAGAATGCATAATAAATCACCTTTATAGTAAAATTGAAAGACAAAAGTAATGAACATTTTGGGGTTACATATTCATCATTTCCAAGAATTTTTTGTTCATCCAAAAACCACTATCTAGTCTCCAAGGCCAAAAAGACTGACATAGATAGTATCATGGCATAATTTTCGTTGTAGATACGTCAATTTGGTCAGCTAAACAAGAGCTTACAGCAAGGCAAACCAAACATATTATAAAAGGGCCTTAATCCTTAAACAACGGGCCTTAAACGTGGAATTTCCATGTAATTAAAATTGCATTCCACAATTTGATTTGGTGCTATAAATAATATTGAAGTTCAATGTTATAATTTTTGTTAATGAAGGTATGTACTTACTATTTTTTGTGGTTTTTGGAAAGAAAAGTGAAGAAAATTCATATTTTAATTCAAAATAAGGATAAAAGACACAAATTGTTAATCAAAGGCATTTATTGTAGTTTAGAACTTTGTGATGTTAAGGAAAATTTTGTATTATTTTATAATTAGTGATCTATAGACCATGGTTATAAGTTCGAAGTTCAAATTGCAATAAAATATTTAATTTTAGGAATTTTTTGAATTGAAACTAGACCTAGTAAGCTCCATTTCAATAGTTCAAATTCAAAAAGACCATTTTTATGGCTAAATTGTAGATAAATACAAGGAGCTAAGAAGTACCAAAATTCTATAAAGAAGTATCCTTGATGATCCATTTTTTATACATCTTTTTTTTATAGAGAAATAAATATCACCTTAACGAGGAAATTTCCTTCACCATCCATTGTGCAAATAGTCAAGGAAATCTCAAAACAAAAACTTGGATGAAAATTTGCTTTCATCTACCAATTGCAAGTGTTCACATTTGTCAAATGAACTAAAAGCATCCGCTTTAGTGTTACAAGGCTAAACCATATGAATATTGAACAAATATTGTTGAGTCCCTAGAGCTAGATGAAGTACATGTTCATTTCATATATCTTTAACATCCAAAGTCATAAGACGCCCCATAGCATGGTCTAGAAAGTTCTCTAGAAAAATCGGTAGATTTGATGCATATTTTAGATGGGATTGGTATTTTTAAATTTTGACTAGAAGTTTGCTCAAACTTTAAAAATTAATTCCAATTCATTTCCTACAACTTCATTTTCCTCACAATGACATTGCCAACATTCTTGTTTTTTGTTTGGAAAATATCCTCAACTTTATACGTCTCATCACTTTTAATTTTATTGATTTTTTTTTGTTTGTTACGTTTTGAAGAATGTTCATGTGCGTTATGCAATATCCTTGGCAAGATTTAAACTTTGCATAGCTTCCATGGTCTTATGACCAAGGATATAGCCTTCCAAAAATACATGGATCCAAAAGAAGGTCCATGCATTTTCAAGAAGTTGGTTAGTACAACATGAATGTATCAAAAATCATAGCTGCGTCCTTCTTGGCCCCTTCAATCTCTAGTAGTCCTAGAAAAATTGTGACCAACAACCCCTCCTTGATTATGGTTGCAAAAGCAATGAGGTGTCTTGTGATAGTGATATGAGTGGATTTGTGTGTTATGATGCCAAAGCATGGTGAATTTTGAACTTGGTTAATTTTTTTATAATAAAATTACAAAAAAATGAATTAAATTAAGTCAAAAGATGTTTCTCATTGTAATCCGTGCATGTGGTCATTTTAAAAATCTCTACTACTTTTGCTTCAATATATTCTTATTTGTTCACTTTAAAAAGGTATGTGAGGGCTAAGTGGTCCTCAATATTATGTGTATAAAAGCTTGGTGGTCTTCAAAATCTTACACACCTAATATTGAGGGACCATCAAACTCTTCCATATCTCTAGACTATTTAGAGCAAATACATAAGAATTCTTTAATGTAAAATTCATGATATCTTCATAAAAAACAAGGAGATTTTGAAGATAACTCTGTTGTAAATATGGGATTATAAATCAAATTTCAAAAGATTTTTTCAAAAGAAATTGCAATATCATTTGACTAATCCATGAATTCTCTAAATCCATCAAAACTCCTTAAGCTATTTAGTGTTCACATAGATTTAGGAAATCTATGCAAACTTTTTAGACCATGGGCTTTAGGAAAGTGTTGTAGGTTTCAAGACTCAAAAGAGAGAACGTAGCTATGCACAAATAGACCCTTGATATTCATGATGAAATTTCTTGGGACAAACTTCTTGCTCATGAAAACATGCGATATGTCAATAATATAGGGGTTTAGTGCGGAAGGGTGGTGTCCTAACTCAAACAAACTCTTTGACTAGTGGCATCACTGTTAATAACTAATTTGATGCTATGGAAGGTAGCTTTGGGAAGGAGGCATCGAAAAGATGCCACTAAGTTGAGAATTTGCCTCAAATTTGCAATAAGTTTTCCAAGTTGGGAACAACGTGGTTCAACCTTCAAGTTTGAAAGTTTCTTGATTAGAAAAGGTTTGAGTTTAGAATCTTCCCTCTTTAGAAAAATTTATGTGCAAAGGACATCCTTGAGTGGTCCTAAGCTAAAAGGACATTATAGAGTACAAGGTGGAATGGTCGAATGAAACAACACGTCCATCATTGTGCAATAGATATTTTTATATTTTTAAAAATCTCATTGAAAACCATAGGAACTTATACCATACCCCTATGAACCGCATGGAAGAAATCAAATAACTTTAACCTATTTGAAGTTGATAAATTGATCTTGCAAGGTCCACTTTGTATGACCACTTTATAAATTTGAAGATGCTAATGATTAAAAAAAAGTAAAATGAAATGAAATTTTTTTTGCAATTCATTCCACAACTTTCTCCCTCTACTAGCATCTTACCCAAACTATTCTTAGAGTTTAAGCTCATAACCTTTGAGTCCATTGGGCAATGGAAACAATCGATATGTTTTCATAAAATTTTCATGTGTTATCATAAGAATTCAAAATTTTAAAAGAATTCAAAAATTATTCAATGAGAGGAGACTTAGTCCAATGAAAGGAGACTTAGTTCAATGAAAGGAGACTTAGTTCAATGAACGGAGACTTTGTCCTTTAGGAGTTGATAAAAGTTAAAATCATGGTTTAACAACAAGACATTAAAGTGGTCATACAAAGTGGGCCTTGCAAGATCAATTTCGTGCTTTGGGTAGAAATTGTAAAACAATTCATTTTATTTTGGTCCTTCATCATTCTTTGTTCTTCACCTATTATAACCAATTAGAATCTTGTGATTCCAAATATAATTTCAAATTTTCCATTTTTTTTAATTTCATAGCAAATAAAAAAATGTTGGTATTTTCCAATGGTGAAATTGATTCTCCGCGGCCCATTTTGTATGAACACTTTAACCCCTAAATGCCCAAGCCATTCCAAGGATGTTTTTTCTATGAAAAAAGAGCATGAGCTTATAGTTGTCCTCAATGAAGCAAATTTTGTTTTTCTTCCAAATTTGACCGTATAGATGTTTAGAGAGCTTGCTTATTAGAATGCTCACCAATTTTGAGTTTGAAATTGTGAAGGAGTTGTGAGATTATAACAAAAGAAATGTATGTTTCCTATTTTTAGTATGCTGCCCTTCACCACAATGTTTTAGAAATTTGCAATTTTTTTTTTTTTGGGATTGAAGGTGACATTAACAACTACAAATAATGCTAGCACACTAAAATGCACTTTCAATAAACTTAATTTCACATGAAATTCATAATACAATCCACCTTGCAATTGTTGTAATTTAATTTTGTTTTATAAATAGAAATCGCAAATAACTCCAAATTAACATTTGCATATTCAAAATTTCAATGGTGAAAATCATGTAAACACTTTGCTCTTCCCATTAGGACCATTTTCAAAGCAAATGGATTTGTATAATTTTTTAGATCTCAAATTAAGTGAAATTGGCAAACTCCAAGAAATGAAGTAAAATGTGCAAGCTTTACTCTTCACCAAAAGGAGTTCAAAATTTTCAATCGATTATGTATGGTCGATTGGGCAGTCAGGGGTTACCATCCTTTTGTTTAACTCCAATCTCAGAACCTCTTGGTGGTCTTTAATGTAAGAATTGCTCTATATTTTGGACCTTGCAAGGCTCCATCACAACATCTCTTTGCATTTTCCAAGGAAAATAAAGAAGAATTTAACCAAAAATAGATAATTGTAGGGTAATACAATTATCTATTTAATTGTAGGGTAATTCAATGGTCACATTAAAGACCACCAAGCATGGTATCTTATGGTATGTCTTTTAGTTTCTTTTCTTTTCTTTCCAGAGTACGAAATTTCTTTGTCAATTTTCATGACAATTATTTTCAATGATACAATCCTAACTCTTATATATCATGATTTTGTAAGTGACATAAAATACATGAGTTCAGAACTTGGAATGTGGGAGGCGTCCAATACTAGAAGGAAACCATAAATGCTTGAAATTGTTGTGTAAAATTGGTTTCATTCAATGCATTTACACTAGTTTAAACGTAGATTTAGCATAATTATACCATTTCATATAATGGCTACTTTTCTCCTTCTCCATCCACAAGTGTATACATTAAGGCTGCTTTACACCTAAAGGTCGGGCCAATTTTTTTTGAGGCTGATTGCATCAAATTTCACCTTCTTTGGGCTAGAGGTTGGTCTCAAGTTTTAATTAAAAAATGATGATAATGGGGGCCAATTCTCCCATATGTAAAGGCTTTGGAGTCAAGAAGCGGGGCCGATTCAATAAATCTAGTAAATATCAACCCTTGTTCTAATTTCCACCAAATCCAATGGATCTAAATTGTTGAAAAAATTTATATATTGTTGAAAATTGTATTTTTAATAAAATTTGACAGTGGCCCCTAGGCCAAGAATTGGCGCTCCAGTTTTGGTGCACCCAATTTAGCAAGCTCGGGCTAGGACAAGTCACGTTTTTTTCAATTAAAATTGTTAGTCCACCAAATTGGCCCGACTTCTTGATGTTAACGGGTTTGCTCTTATTTCAACGTTTTGACCAATCTCAAGAGAGAATTTCATACCTCTTACACAAAAAAATTGGCCCGACCTCTATGTGTAAAGCAGCCCTAAGTAAACATTCCTCAGAGATACATTATTGTTTTTCATAGTATTAAGTTATACTTGCAGAGATTACTTGCTATTGTGTGTACATGTGACTAGACACTTATATAATTTTTGCATTTTAACCCTTAAACGTCAAGGTAAGCCCATTGGGCTTATTAAACGAAGAATATTGAAGAAAAAAAAAAACGATTTATTGGATCATTCGAGGCGAAATTTTTTATTGAACGAAGACGTTGTAAATGCAAATCTATATAAACAAATTTTGTTTGATTTCATCAAATGTGGAAGAAATGGCAATTGCAAAAAGAATTGCAAACGACATTCTTCAAACTGTCGAGCACAGCTGTTGGCCGAAAACTGGCACCCAACCCAAATTTTTAGGAAAAAACGTTTATTAAAAGAAATAAAAATATTAAATATTAAATATTAAATTATTTTTTCCTGTGCGGCCTTCGCGTGCCGCAACAGTGATGGCAATGCGGGGGCCTGATTTTTTTATAAAAAAATCTTTTAATTTATTATTATTATATTGATTCCACTTTTGTATGCCCGTGAAGTCTCAATAGTGAGATTCTTCACGGACTACCCCATTTCAGCCCTGTTGATATTTAAGGGTTAAACTAATGTATGTTGGTTACCAAAGGCGTAATTGATGTACAAAAAGAGCTATTTACTTATGATTAAAAATTTTAAATTAACACTCGTCTTGTGCTCCCAAAACTATAATATTCAGTTTTTCTTTTTTCAGACTCCTCATTTGTAATGCTAGTTTCATTAATGGCTAATTTTTAATAAATATATTAAAATGTAATATTAAAAAGTGTGATTATAACAAATGTACATTGCATAAATCCTAAGGGCCTAGAGTTCCCGATAAGAGCATCTCCAATGGTGGCTCTCTAGATTTAGATTACTCTTCAAAATATTTTAATCTACGTAGTGTCAAAAATAAAAGTGCCCCACCTAAGGCACTTCAAACACGGCCACATTTAACTACATGTCTAATCACAAACCACAAGGAGTAAAGTGATTGGTCAAAAACTTTTGTCATTAATAATATTACACAAAAATAAATAACCATTGCACACCCTAAAATAAAAAATCTGGCCGTGTTGACTTGATTCATCCACATTTGAAGAGTGTGAGACACTTAACGCGTCCTATTGGAGATGCTCTAAGAGTTTATAAAGTTCTCAATTAAGAGTTTACAAAGTTCTCAATTCAGTTCCCAAGTTTCCCATAATAAGATCCATTAAAAAGAAGAGAAATAATTGGGAAATGTTTTGATTGTTCCTTGTGAGTAAAGGTTCTCTTCATTTGTGTCAAATAAAAAAATAAAAAATAGCTACCTAGGGATCCTTTTCTTCTGACTAGGACGTTGAACCTATCATACAAAATGGACTCCGTAGGATTATTTTGGCCCAAGGAAAAATAGTGGCATTTTTTTATTCGCAATAAATTCAAATTTTGAAAATTTGGATTTTGTATTTTGAATTAAAGGCTTGAAATTAGGAGGTGGAAGGAATGTATAACATGCAAAGACCAAGTACAAAAATACGGGCCAATTTTTCACAATTGCCATGCTAAACACACAATTAATCTTGTTGGGCTCACTTCCTATGACGGGATTAACGTCTTGCCCTCTCTCGTCCTATATAATGATTTTTAAGTTTTTTTTTGGTTTACCCTAATGTAGTGGGAAAGGGTAACCTTGCCTAGGGCCTTCCCCATGCAAGCAATGCCCAATTCTATTTGAGTTTCATGTTCATTGATGTTCTGTGCACAGACGGCATCACCTTTACTACTAGTACACTACACTAATAATGTAAATTCGTGTTTGTAACACTTGTTACAAACTTGAACACTAAATGTCAATTGAATCAATAATGTGTACTCACAAAATCTCAACTTGAACTCTAATTGCCATCACCCATGATGTTTTACACCTTCCAAGTTTTACAAAGTTGATATTTAGTGTTTATTGAGAGTACCACTCTTTTCCAATTTCAAAGAAAAAGAACCACATTTTATAGACTTTGGTACAAAAATCATCAAACAATGAAGAAAACATTTTCAAAAAGCCAATCATTTTATTACAAACAACATGTGTCCATCATGTACAGTGCAAAGCACTAGAAAATACTTCTAGGGTGCTCTAATAAAATTAGGCACTTCTTGACCTGGAAGTATTGCAAATGCTTTGTAATAATATCTTGTAGATGATGAAACAATTGGTTCGTATTCCATGAACCATCAACATTTAAGGCCATTCCACAACAGATCATGGCCTTTCTGGCATAAGATATATTGCTAAAATTCACTTGCCTATTCACATCTTCTACACTATTCGTTGCCAACTACAAAAATAATCTCTTACCACGATTTGTTAATTTTCCAGACCATCACGACGGATATTTTTGACATGCATTTAATTGAGATCCACAAGAGGAACAAAAGTCACATGGGTTGTCATCTAAAGATTAGCTTGAGTAAAAATTTGCAATGTGATTGTAGTGCGACTGCTCAGTTAATCTGCAAAAATAAGCGACAAACCTATCAGAATGATGCAAAAAAAATCTATAACCTCGGGTAATTTAACGAACTCGATACACTAATCAACTGAGGCTAAGATATGCACCCATAACGAAAAAGAACAACTAGATTTTCCATTAAAATAAAACTACATTACCAAAAATCATCACAAGTTATATAGAACCAATTAATTCAAAAAGCGTATTACCTGGAAACACAACTCTATGCACAATTGCAGTGTCCTTACGGGGTTGAGCCATGACGAGCGCAAGAAGGGTGAGCGGTGGGAGGCAGGCGCAAAGGAGTAGTTGAAGAGGAGGTAGTCGACGAAAGGAAAGGTGGTGGAAGCGGAAGGCGGCGCATTGATTTTGAGTCTTACTGTCAATACTAAATGGAAAGTGGTTGGAAATTGGTGTTCAAGGGTAAACAATGTAGACTACATTAATCTTCACTAAACACTAATTAACATTACTAGTGTAGTGAAAACCATGACGCCGTCCAAGGCCTTCTCTAAGAAGCGAACGCCCAATTCGACTACAAGTGAATAGAAACTCAAGTGGAATTGGCCATTCGCTACCTACAGAATGTCCTCGGGAGCATTACAATTTCCACTAGTGCTATGGATTTGTTCCAAGGCCCCTATGGCAATCTACAAAAATTCCTAAAAAAACCTTGCCCAATATCACTTGGGCATCACCTTAGTGTCACATGGGTATCACTTAAGTATTACCCATATCTCACCCTCCATGGAAAAACTAAATTGGTTAAAAATAGTCATTATGGGTGCCGTTGATGAGAAAAAGATTATGAACAAACCCTAAACAAACAAAACCCTAATATTAAA
The DNA here is from genome assembly GCA_963971425.1 of Bryoerythrophyllum caledonicum. Classification (NCBI taxonomy): domain Eukaryota; kingdom Viridiplantae; phylum Streptophyta; class Bryopsida; order Pottiales; family Pottiaceae; genus Bryoerythrophyllum; species Bryoerythrophyllum caledonicum. The sequence goes on along the minus strand of CAXARX010000133.1, from coordinate 1,844 downwards.
ACTAACTCACAGTTCCGCTTATTCCTCCACTTCGACACAAAGGCTAGCACACACACAATCCTCCACGTCAACAGAACGAGTTAAAAAAGTAACCTCACACGGTAAGTCAACCTTATTAAAAAGGCAACCTAATTTCACTATTCAGTGTATCGACTTGATCAATTTGTGTAATTTCTTTTCAAATTAGGGGAAATAAAAAAGGGAAAAAGGAATAAAAAAAGAAAAAGGGAAAAAAAAAAGGAAAAAAGGGAAAGAAGCGAAATAAACGGCACCGGGAATCAGGAAGATTTCCTCAAAAAGTAACGAGTCATCTAATTTGGGAAAAGTGATTCAATAATAGAAGATATTCTCGATGAAGTAATCACTTGCCTGAAATGAACGATTCTACTCCTTTCTTATTTTACGTTATTTAAATGAAGAATCAAGACCCAGACCAATAGAAGGATTCCCTTTATTTATATTAATTATTTTATTTTGATTATTATTTATGTATTAGATCCCTCAGGAGTACGTGGCAGAAAACATAAAAAATCTCTTCCAATTGATCACTTTCCACACACTTATCCAAATCAGAAGTCCTTTTGATGTTGTAGGCACTGAATCTTTGTTGCCCTGCCCGGTAGGCCAAGAGGGCTTCACTTATGGGCAGGACTTAGTCTTCGTGGTTTTTTTTTTTAATTTTTAATTTTAAACTCTTCTCACTAATAATATATGTGCCTGTTAAAGAAGGTTACAATTATTTCTTTCCAGAATAATGAGAAGGTTATTTGGAGAATTTGTATGTGCCTTTCTATTGCTATGGGTCACTTTAGGGCCGGTTTAGACTACGGTTAAGAAGTGCATCAGTCCAAGAATTCTAGGAAAATGGAGTAATGTAATTGGAGTAAATCTTGTTCTTGACCGGAGTGGGTTTACACTACGGCTAACTCTTGTTCGGTAGAGAACTTCCAGCATGGATGAATAAATGACATGGCATCCTAGGTGGCAACACTTTTTGTAAGAGTTCTTGACCACATGCCAAGTTTCTTGTCCAACCTCAAACCCCCGGTGAAGAAATTGGCCTCTGGAGAACTTCAACTTCATCACTTGCTTGAAATAGTCATGTCTTGGCGAAGACTTTTTGACCAACTAGTGCACTTCTTAGCTGTAGTCTAAACCGGCCCTTAGACTATAGTGGAGTAGTGTACTGGTCAAGAATTTTAAGAAAATGGAGCAATGTGATTGGAGCAGACACTATAACAAAACATGGAAAAAAAATTGCACTCCAAATTGAGTGTGGTTCTTTTTACTATCATTTTGTGCACGCTCTAAAATATTGCAATCGCACTTTCTTAAATTGCCATTGCAATTTTAAGAATCTTGGAGCATGTAATATACCATTGGAAAGACATTCAAAATACATTTCCAATGGTATATTTTATGCTCCGAGATTCTTAAAATCGCAATCGCAAATTGAGAAAATATGTTGCTCCAATGGTAATGGCCATGTGCCAAATGCTGGTAAAAAGAACCGCACTCAATTTTGAATGCGGTTTTTTTTACCATGTTTTGTTATAGTAAAATTTTGTTCTTCACCGGATTGAGTTTAGACTATGGCCAAGAGTTGTTCAGTGGAGAAACCTTGTGCATGGATGAGAAAATGACATCGCCGCTTTATTGGCAATACTTTAATAGAAGGGGAATTCTCCGGAGGCCAAGTTTCTTGTCCGATCTCAAACCCTCGGACAAGAAACTTGGCCTCCGAAGAATTCCAATTCCACCAATTGCCAAAAATAGCCATGTCTTGGGCAAAACTTTTGGATCCACCGGAGCACTTCTCCACCATAGTCTAAAGCGGCCCCGAA
>CAXARX010000132.1:0-19162 GCA_963971425.1 Bryoerythrophyllum caledonicum | reverse complement strand
GAAGTCCCAAGTCTTTAATCTTCATGTACCAAATATCAAGTTCTCGCAGCAAATGGAATTACATGAATGTACTTCTTAAAAGCACCCAATGGATGAATACCTTCGGGGAGGGAAGGTGTGGATGAAGGAAGTGAGATTCGTCCACGATCTGACACAGATAGACGCAATTCCAGGAATAGGAAAGAAACTGACGCCGGAGCTAACTACACTCGAGGCACGCTAGAGACAAGGGTCGTTGACGTCAAGGGTTGAAATGTACTATACTTTAGTAGGCATACATCGTTTTCTACAATATTTCATGTATATAGCGTTGTCAGCGTAGAATATGATTCGGATGACTTGCACTAGGAAAATGCAAACATTTGAAACAAAATTGCAATAGACCCGTGGCAATTACTTTTGTTTGCAATACAAAAATATATTGTTTTAAAAACATTGCGATACTGAAACATTATCTTTTGTTGCAATGTTGATTTTTGAGAGTTATTGCAACAATATTGAAATTGTATTGAATGTATTATTTTATGTTAGCAAATTTATTGCAATATTAAAACTAGGACTCAAATTTTCAATACTGTTTCCATTTTGACTTATTATTATTTTTTATTTCTTTTAGGTATGAATTGTAATTGAAACAATGTGCAAACAATGTTGTTGCAACATTACAACAATTTTTCTATGATATAGGTTTGTTGCACTAATGTTTCTATTTCTTTAGTTGTTACACATCGTTACATTGTTGTATCAATTGTTTTAGTTTAAAAATTGTATTGGAAGCAATGCACTTTCATTATTAATATTTGATTTGAATTCAACCTGAGATTGTATTGTAGCAATTTGGATTTCAAAATCACTATTGTATTGTTATTGAATTGTTTCAGTACTAAAATTATATTGCAACGAATCCAAAATTTCAAATCCCAAACTTTGGATCTAAATATTTTTAAATCCGCATGGTCAAATTACTTCAAAATTTCAAAGTAGACTAATAGAATAGTAATAAACAATATCCGATGGTTAGATTTTTTCATGACTATTCTAAATATTTTTAAACTACATCCAAAAATGGTACTTTTTACCAATGCAACCCACCACTCCCATGAGAGTCTTTAGGTATTTCAACCATAATTTGTTTTGGCACTATAAATGATATTAAAATTCAATACTATAATTTTCATATATAGATAGAAACACCAGTTCCAAGGGAGGTTGTCATGAATAGAGTGTGTGTTCGTAATGTCGATAGGCTAGTGTACAAAGGACCAAATATAACTATTTTTTAATGAATATAGCATTGGAACTTCCGAGGAGATCACCCATCCCAATGCTACTCCGGCCCAAGGGCGTGTAACCCCTAAGTGTCTAGCCTACATTCTCTTCATCAAACCTCATCACTTTTTACCTTTTTAAAAAGTATGATAATTTTTAGTTATTTTTCTCAAAGAAGATATTGTTAAACCCAATTTATACTTATTTTTTCATAATTATTTAATTGAAAATGAATTTTATACCAAATTTCTAAGTTTTCTCATGTAATAATCATAATAAATACAAAAATTAATGTAATAATATGAAATTTTAAGAAAAATTGTAAATAATAGTGATGAACAAGAGGTAGTAGGGCCATGCTATTTGAGCTTGTATACAAAGAAATTTGGTTGAAATACCTATTTTGTAGTGTATATTGGTACTTTAGAGTGTGATTTTTAAGGAGTTGTAAAAATCCCAATTTTAACAATTTTCAATAAAAATTAATTGGGTTGGAAAATAGAAGATAATCTTCACACTTTCTCAGTTAGTACTATTTTCATTTGAAATTAAGAACTACATGAAAATGAGAGTTTGACCAAAAAATGATGTGATTTCGCCATATTGGGCTCTTTAGATGTGTAGGGATTAAGGTCAAAGTTTTGATGGGATCTAGTGTAGTAGACTTGGTATGACCGCATGACAATTAATTTTCAAGGATGAAGGCACAATTAATTTTCAAGGATGAAGGCACAATTAATTTTCATAGATGAAGGCACAATTAATTTTCATAGATGAAGGCACAATTAATTTTCATAGATGAAGGCACAATTAATTTTCATAGATGAAGGCACAATTAATTTTCATAGATGAAGGCACAATTAATTTTCATAGATGAAGGCACAATTAATTTTCATAGATGAAGGCACAATTAATTTTCATAGATGAAGGCACAATTAATTTTCATAGATGAAGGCATGTGTATACTAAATGCCAAAAAAATATTCATACTTTATTTTTGTGAAAATTTGAAATTATTATTGTTTTTTTGAAAGAAAGTTTTAGTAAATTCATATTAAATTCAAAATAAGTTTTTAAATGTGAAAATTTAGTCTTAAGTGTACATTACGGATTTACAGTGTAGAATGTCATGATGTAAACAAAATTTCCGTGTCATTGTATAATTGGTAAATCACTTGACCGTGGTCAAAATCCAAAGATCAAAGTGTAATAAAATATGCAGTTTTTGGAATTCATCAAAATTTCAAATTGGAGCAAAAACTAGATCCAATAAGCTTCATTTCATTACTTGGGTCCAAATTCAAGAAAGACCACATTTATGGCTAAATTTTAGATTAAACACAATGAGCTCCTAGATACTAAAAATACGATAAGAAAGCATCCATGGTGATCCATGTTTAACACATCTTCTTCCACCATTACTTGTGACTTCCTAAATGGTGTATCCAACAAATAAAATATTTGCACCAAAGAAGCCAATTATAGTACTCCTTTATTGTTGATATTTCTCATGGTTTTTTTACTCCTTTTTCATCATCAAGAAGAAAACTCATTCATCCAAAAGCCAAATTTTGGCTTTCCAAGCAATTAAGGGTTGAAACAATATGGTATCATTTACTATGACAATCCTATACTGCAGTAATTTGTACAATACTAAAAAATAAGTATCCATCACTTTGGTGTTTGCAATGATTTGTCATTAAAAATTATATATTGGAATTTTTAATCAAAAATAGAATATGTTATAATATAAAAAATGTACTTTCCATATTGTTAAGACTTGATTAGAATACCCTTTAATCCATTTTTATTTGTAGTTAAAAAGTATAGTTCTCTACCCTAGATTCAAACAACAATAAATATAAGTTTTGTTCTTAAAAGAACTCAAAATATTGCATGGAAAAATTACTAATCTTATACAGAATCATATGCAAAAAGAATCATGATTTCTAAAAGTTGATTAGCCACAAAACCATTGATCGAAATGTTGTGTCCTTACTAAAATTCCAAGTGAAACTTTCATTTTTTTAAGAATTCAACATAATGTTGTGTTTTTAAAATGGAAATAATTGTAAACACTATATAAAATAGTTATTTTTGCAAACAAAATATTGTTTTGATATTTTTGGAATAAAGTATATAAATCAATTAGAAATTGAGCAATTGGATACGTAATGTTTCAATCTGTAATTCTATTGTCAATAAAATTCGAAGAATTAGAATTGCTTGTGTAAGATTCTACAAAAGATTTATGATTTTTCCATTAAGAGTTTAGTACCTTCTAAATAAATAAAAAGTGTATTAATTATTGTCTGAAGGGCTTCTAAATAAATAAAAAGTGTATTAATTATTGTTTGAAGGGCTTTTGGGTCTTTTCATTTTGAAGTGTTATATTTCCAAAAAGAAAGAGCAATCTTGAACTAATGGCCTTTTGTTTGATTGACAATTGCTCATTGTTGTTACTAATATTCTATTCACTCTAGTTCTAAAAAGAATATAGAGTTGCTATTTATTTATTAATCGATTTATCTATAGTTCTATATATTGATCCATCTCTCCATCTATTTATCCATCCATCTATTTATCACAAGTAGAATGTAACAATGCTACAATCATATCAGAATCATATAGAGTTATAGCTTAATCCCTAAGTATACCTAGCTTTTTGGGGCTTTAAAACATTATTGTTCTTGAAGAGTTATAGGTCTAAATGAAAGTGAGATATAGAAATTTCAATTATACAGTCTTGTAGTATACATGTTGTAGATGATGTGGATCAAATTTGGAGTCATTTGGCTACGTAGATTGCAAGATTTTAATGTTTTAGTGTAGAAAAAGGATGCTGAAATTTTCCTAGTAGCTGTCAAGGACAAGACTAAAACTAAGTATTTGAAGCGTATAGTAGAGAAGTAGATAGTATATTGAGCTATGAACAAGATTGCAACATAACATGAGGGAAAATGAGTTGACAAGAGTGAAGAATACCTCTTCTACTCCTCATCTTATACTAGAAGGATAGACGGCCACGAAAGTCTACGTGGGCCATCTAACTAGAAGTCTATAGAAGTCTAATAGACTCTAGGAGTCGCTATTGTCAACGAGAGCATCTAACAACTACGGGTTGCCACAAACATGTCACGTTTGTCAACCAAATGACCTCTATAAATCCTATATGACCTCTAGTTTATACCTACTATGAGACAAAAGTCTTAGCAACTACTAGTTGCCGCAAACAAGTCGTAATAGTCAAACTAATGGCCCCTAGGGCCTCTATGTGACCTTTGAAGGTTCTAACTATACTCGTACGTAGTTTACTACTTACCATAAACTAGATAAAGTAACTTAAATACTATTACTGGTTGAGGTATGTTCGTAACATTACCCCCCCTTAAAGATCGAGTCTGGCGAGATGTGAAGGTAATTAAATAGGAAAACTGAACTGTACACATCACCGACGAAGTGGTAGACCGTGTGAGAGTTGCTGTCCGTTAGTGAAGACGTCGCCGGTTCGAAACCGAGGGTGTTCTTGGCCTATCATCCAAATCTGAGCTATCTACCACGTCGTCGGCATTTTGTATGGATGTAAAATCTCTGCATCTGCACCTGTACCAACAAATAGTGTGAATTTGCTTGTATGGTGCAGGTTCAGGTTCAAAGGTATTACATTTGTACATTTTGGACTAGAGCTTTGGTTTTCTAGGATATCGTTGGTGAAAATAAAAAATCTTTGCTTGAGCATTTTCTAGGTTACAACTAGGTTCCCATGTTCGATCACTAATAGCATAACCTTGCCAATGTACAAGATAAAATAATCTATTACGAACTAGTTTTGAATCAAGAATCTCATCTACTTCGTATTCTACGTTTCCATCGATTTCTACTGAAGGTGGAGGAGGTTGACTTCTCCCAGGAATGTCTGATGCTATATATGGTTCAAGAAGTGAAACATGAAATACAGGATGTACTCTCATTGAATCAGGAAGTTGTAGCTTGAAAGCAACTGCATTTATTTGCTTTATAACACGAAATGGACCTATACGTCGATAGTCCAATTTTTCACAAGGTCGAGTGGTTCGAAAATTGCGTCGAAGGAGCCAAACTTTATCACCAATTTTGAACAAAGGTTGAACCTTCCTAAGTTTATCTGCATTTTTTCTAGAATGTTCTTGGGCTTCATAAAGGTGAGAAAGCATTTCAGCTTGAAGATTAGTCAATGAGGTTGCAAGATCTTGAGCTGCAGGAACTATGATAGTAGTTTTGTTCGATATATTTAATAAATCAGCTTTTGGATGACGTCCATAATTTGCAAAGAAAGGGGTTTTTTGAGTTGAAGAGTGCATACTATTGTTGTAAGCAAATTCTGCAAGTGAGAGATGACTTGCCCAATCATCTTGATGATAATTCACAGTACAACGTAAATATTGCTCTAGAACTTGGTTTACACGCTCAGTTTGCCCATCAGTTTGTGGATGATAGCCAGATGAAAGATTGATCTTAACTTTCAAAAGTTCGAAAAAGAGATTTCCAAAAATTAGAAATAAATTGTGGTCCTCGATCGGAGACTATATCATTTGGAAGGCCATGATATCGATAGATATTGTCTAAGAATAATTTTGCAGTTTCTTCTCCTGAAATAGCCTTTTGACAAGGAATGAAATGTGCCATCTTAGTAAAACGGTCAACTACTACGTATATGGAATCAAATGATAGTGACTCTGGTAGGTCAGTGATAAAATCCATTGATAGTGATGACCATGGTTGTTCAGGAATTGGCAAAGGTTGAAGAAGACCATAAGGACGATGTCGAGGAGTTTTAGAACGCGAGCATATATCACATGATTGTACAAATTTTTTAACTATCTTCCACATTTGAGGCCACCAAAAATCTCGAGAGATTAATTCCATAGTCTTATTAAATCCAAAGTGTCCGGCGGCTGGGAAATCATGTCGAGTCTCGAGTATATGAAGGCGAGCTTCTCCATCTGGAACAAATAGTAATCCTTCATAATATAATAAACCATCGATAAATTTGAATCTTCCTGACTCATCAGAAAGATTATTTACATAATCTGAGTGATTGTATTCGCGGATGCGGCGATCAAGATCAATAACAAGAGGATCAGTGGTCATACCAAGACGGATTTTGTCAAGAAAAGATGTATCCATTTCAAGTGATGTCTGTAACGCTCGAATGTGAAATTGTTCTGGTCTCAGCATAATTGTCTTTTGTTGATCAAAAGCTGCGTCGCCTGGCTTAGGTGCTAAATAAGAACGTCTTGATAACGCATCGGATTTACCTTGTTGACTGCCAGGTCTATAAGTGATGACAAAGTTGAATCGAGAGAGAGACATACTCCAACGTGCTTGACGGCGATTTAAAACACGAGCTGACATAAAGTATTCAAGATTCTTGTGGTCTGTATACACTGTAACCGCATGTTGTGCACCTTCAAGAAAATGTCGCCATACTTGAAACGAGTTTACAATGGCTAGTAATTCTTTGTCATGAATTTCATAGTTGATTTCTGCAGCAGAGAATTTCCTTGAATGAAATGCAATAGGATGAAGCTTCTCATCATCTCCAATTTGTGAAAGGATAGCTCCAAGAGCATAGTCAGAGGCATCAGTTTCAAGAAAGAAAGGTCTTGAGAAATCTGGATGAATGAGAATAGGAGCGATAGTAAAAGCAGTCTTTAGATCTTGAAATGCTTTTTCAGCATCTAAACTCCATTCTAATTTCTCTTTGCCAGTCAACCGTGTCAAAGGAGCGGCTATAGAAGAGTAATTCTCAATGAAAATCCTATAGAAGTTAGCAAAACCTAAAAAGCATTGCAAATCTTTAATGGTCATTGGAATTGTCCAATCCATAATAGTCTCAATTTTCTTAGGGTCCATAGATATACCATTAGAAGATATGATATATCCAAGAAACTCGACTTGAGATTTATGAAAAACACACTTTTCAAGCTTAGCATAAAGACTAGCTGCTCTTAGTTTTTGAAGTACTAATTTTACATGTCGTTCATGATCTTCTTCATTTTTGGAATAAATCAATATATCATCAAGGTAACAGACAACAAAATCATCCATGAATTCTCGAAAAACATCATTCATGAGATGTTGGAAGATAGCAGGAGCATTTGTAAGTCCAAAAGGCATAACATTGTATTCGAAATGTCCATACCTTGTTCGAAATGCCGTTTTCCATTCATCGCCTTGTTTGATACGAACAAGATTGTAGGCACCGCGTAAATCAATTTTAGTATAAATCTTGGCTTCACCAAGTTGATCCAACAATCCGGATATCAATGGTAATGGATATCGATTCTTGATAGTAATTTTGTTGAGTCCGCGATAATCCACACATAGTCTTAACGAACCATCTTTCTTTTTGACAAAAAGTATAGGTGCTCCAGCCGGAGATGTTGAATGTCGAATAAACTGTTTTGCCAAATTCTCGTCAAGATACTCCCGTAGTACAAGAAGTTCATCTTGTGAAAGATTGTATATTGGTCCAAAAGGAGGTTTGGTCCCATCTTCCACATCAATAGCGCAATCATATGGACGATGCTCGGGTAATATGTCTGCATTCTTCTTTTCAAATACATCTTCAAACTCTATATATTGCTTTGGGATAATACTATAACCATCAGAAGGATTTGGAGCTGTATTGGCATACATAGCATATACTGTCCCTAGCTTTGTAGCTCGTATAAATGCTCTAGCTCCGATAAAAAGGGGTTTCTCTGGTGATTTTTTAGAGCAAGACGAGGAAAAATTCACTTTCCTATTTTTCCAATCTACTTTTGGATTGAACTTTTCTAACCATGATAATCCCAAAACAGCAGAATTGGATGGCGATTTGATAACATTAAATGCTACATGACTAGAGTGGTTATTTGTTGTCATAGACAGAGGAGCAGTTTCGTGTGTTATATCTCCTGATACTAACGGTCTTCCATCTATAACTTCAACAGGGACTGGGCTAGATTTTCTAACTACTGGAAGATCATGACGCCGAACAAAGTCTTTATCTAAAAAACAAGCAGATGCACCAGAGTCCAATAAAGCTTCAATATGGATTGCTTTATTCATATGATGTAATGATACAGGAATAGTAAAGCAACGAGAAGGGTGAGAATATAATATAGGACCTCTAGTAGATAGGTCTTCATCACCCAGCCTCATGGTCCTCATTGTGGCTGGGATGATTCGTTTCCCGTTAGAAGAGTCTCTCCCAACGTACTGCTCCGAGCTCGATAAGATGTTCGCCGTTTCTTGGGACAATTTGTTGCTCGATGGTCAGGAGTCATTTCTTCGCCACAATACCAGCAAAGATGGGCCTCAGTTCGACGAATCTTCTCTTCCTTGGACAAACCTTTGAAACGAGTAGAATCAATTTGCATGTCTTCAGGGCCGGAGTGTTGAATGCTTGTAGGCCCCTTGGATGTGCTAAAATTTGCACCAAAGTTCGAAATAGCTCGTTGTGGTTGGAAACGTCGTTCTTGACGTCTTTCAAAAAGGCGATTGTCACATCTTACTGCAGTAGTAATTGCATCAGTAAGATTAGTTGTATCCGGCATAGTCAACAACAAATCTTTTACCTCATCGCGCAATCCCCAGTAAAATTGGCTTATAAGGGCATGCTCATCCCACTCGATGTCGCATGCGAGTTGGCGAAATTCAGATGCATAAGCTGACGTAGGCCACGATCCTTGACGTAAAACTCGAATCTTTGTAGTAGCTGTACGAATTTTGTCGTGTTCGCCAAAAGTAGCAGTGAACTCATCAAGAAAGGCTCCAAAATCATTAAGAAGAGGAGATCCTTTTTCAAGCAAAGGACCAAACCACCCAAATGCGCTCCCCGACAGCAAAGTTCCCACAAGACCAACTTGAGTAGCATCAGAAGCATAACGTTGAGGTTGCATTTGTACCACTAACCTCACTTGATTGATGAATTCACGAAACTTGGGTCGAGTGCCGTCAAATTTGTTGGGTAGACTCAGTCGAGGCTCTTTTGGAGTTTCCTGGAAATGAAAGGGCGGAATTGGAGGAATATCGTGCAATACACTCGGAATTGGGGACGCCAAGTGGGCCGGAGTTTCGTGAAGAGCTCCTCTTAGGCCTTCATTTTCTTCTCGCAATATATTTAAAGCTGTCATTATGTCTTCCAAAGAAGGCATGGTTGGAGAAGAAGAAATCTTAGGTTCCATAGAATCAGCCATTGAAAACTATAAGACTACAGAAATATATAGATGTAGAAAATTCTTTGTAAAAGAACTGGATGAATGAAAGGACGAGGAATAGCTAGTAGCATTCGATAACTAGGTTTACGGTATAAACGAACTAAAAGATCTCTAGCCCCAATTTTAGTATCAACAAATACTTTGATGTCAATTACAGAACAATAGAGAATTTGGGGAGGAGGTAGATTCAAGTCCATACAAATAATAAAAGTTTAGTTTAACACAACTTTAAAGACTTTGAATATAAGACTTTGAAGAATCAAAATCTCAACTTTCAATGTTTAGAAGGAGCACAAAAAAAAACAGTTTACCAAAATTTCAAGTAATTTTAGGAGGAATTGTAAAAGCTATTGTGGAAAAAATATTGAAGTCTAAAGAAAAAGTTGGAAAGTAAAAGAACATGTACTTCAAACAGTCATAACTTCTTCGATATAACTCTGAATTGAGTGTTCTAAAGACTCACGAATAGAAGAAACCAAGGTCTATATGCTTTTAAAATTATAAACTATAATATGCTAAGAAGAGGGAGCTATCAACAAAGAACAGATCGTAACTAAGATCAAAGATTTCTAACTCAACTAAAAGTGCCTATACTTCAAATGGTCATAACTTGTTCGATACAACTCCGAATTGAGTGTTGTAAAGACTCACGGATAGAAGGTACAATGATCTATATCTCTACAAAATTTCAAACAATAGTATACTAGGAAGAGGAAGCTATTGACGAAAAACAGAGTCTAATCAAGATCAAGGTGCTTTGGAGGACACTCTTGTCAAACTGTCAAAGACAAGACTAAAACTAAGTATTTGAAGCGTATAATAGAGAAGTAGAAAGTATATTGAGCTATGAGCAAGATTGCAACATAATTTGAGAGAAATGAGTTGACAAGAGTGAAGAATACCTCTTCTACTCCTCATCTTATACTAGAAGGATAGATGGCCACGAAAGTCTACGTGGGCCATCTAACTAGAAGTCTATAGACATCTAATAGACTCTAGGAGTCGCTATTGTCAACGAGAGCATCCAACAACTACGGGTTGCCACAAACATGTCACGTTTGTCAACCAAATGACTTCTATAAATCCTATATGACCTCTAGTTTTACCTACTGTGACACAAAAGTCTTAGGAACTACTAGTTGATGCAAACGAGTCATAATGGTCAAACTAATGGCCCCTAGGACCTCTATGTGACCTTTGAAGGTTTTAATTATACTCGTACGTAGTTTACTACTTACCATAAACTAGATAAAGTAACTAAATACTACTACTAGTTGTGGTATGTTCGTAAGAGTATGCGCAACAACAATGTCATGGAGTACATTGCATTGTACGGTGTCTTTGATCGAGAAGTCCGAATTATCGGAGTTGGCAAAGAGGATGTTAGAGATAACATGAGATACTTGGCAGGAAGACGATGAATGCTACAATGCTACACTTCAAGTATCTAAGGACTACGAAGATGGTATACTCTTGTACAATAGGGGCGATTAAAGGAAGTTACAATTGTACACAAGGAAACAATCTTTGCATCCAAAAGTTGACCGTATGTATGAATCGCAAGATGATAAAGCGGCTGTCTTTGAGACCTCTATCTAGAATTCCCAAATAGCAATACTTGCATCTTGGTCAAAGCATGAGAGTTAAAAGGGTGCCTCTTTAACAAAGCTACAAGTACAAAACTTTTGAAGGAAACCTTAGCGTGGATGGTGGGTTGAATTCAACGATGGGAGGCGGTCCGAAATGCAATAAGTTGGATGTTGGTGGTCAAGAGAACATTAACCAACGACATTAGTAAAGTTTTTTGCAATCTCTTTGAACAAATTTGAAGAAGGATGACATTGCTAGTTTGAGGTGCTCAGGCCGGATATTGAAAATCCATAAAGGTAGTCTGGACGGCTCTGCCCCTGAAAACAATCAAAGGTGAAGAAGTATGAGACTGTCATACCTTCAATGATCAAAGAGCATTACAATGACATTGTTGTAGGAGGTATAACATATAAAGGGTATCGTAGAGTAATTTTGGACATTTTGCAGACTCCTTAGGATTGACAAGTTCAAATACCCATTCAAATAAAAACGACATTACAAAGGTCAAATTCCTATTCATTCTAAGAGAGGTTTCTTTGGACAAATGGTTGTAGAAGAACCTTGCTTGTGGATAATTGATTACAGACGGGGAAGCATTGATGGAGAGGATATGCTTTGAATGGATGTGGAGTATGAGAGGTCCTTCGAGTAGTTGCAAAAATGGATGCATATTGTTTATCGTTGGAATGCAGTGTTTTTGTTTCAAGAGGGAATGTACATTGAGGAAAAAATACGGAAACTAATCGTTATACCTGACAGATATAGAAGCAATTAGCTTCAAAGAATGTAGACCTTTCAACTGTAAACGATGCCTAAAAATGCCTCTGATCTTCAAAACGACGGACAAGTGGAATGTCAAGTGCAACCCATTAGACCCATGAGAATTATTAAAATGATGCCAAGTGGTTCAGAAGCAATACCGAATCTTCAACACAATGATGGACATTGCCTTTGGTGTTTATAGATAGATTGAACAATGCAATGATGCCACGGGTTGTAAATAGCTTTGAAAGATCCCTGTTGGAGTTGTGTAGGTTGGTGCAAGCTTATCTATAAAAATATAGGGGTTGGTGGCATTAGACATTACAATCACCATTACAAACATTGTGCATGATAATTATATTGGTGGCCAAATGATTGTTTCTGATGGTTTACCTGTTCGGACATGTCATGTGTACAACACCTTATACTCTACATTTACAACTGAATTTCAAGTCATTTGTTCTGCTACAATGAGAGTAGCTAAACAACTTCATACTGTATTTCCCAAGTCTACATGACTCCGTTCATTTGTTGAGGTTGGACAGTCTACAAACGAGGAGATTGAAATTGATATTCTGAATGATTCAGAAGATGAGTCGCATGATTATTATGAAGATGCGATAATAGGTTCAGATGAAAGAACGGAAGGTGAAGAGGAAAATAGAGAAACTTTGGGTCCCGAATATACATCGGAGAGATTATGAGATCCTTTGGAATATAGACATGTTAATGAAAATTTGGAAGATGAGTCATATAATCCGGACAAGCCATCCAAGCCGGAAGATGAGACATTGGTTTCAGATGATGGCACCACTTTGTTTAATTTGGTTGAGGAGCATTTTGACTATTGAGAAGAACTTATTCCAACAAATGAGGAAGAAACTAGAGGATTGGGACTACATATTAGCGTTAATAGTGGTCCATCTAGCAATTGTCATGATGGTCAAGAAGTGGAAGATTTCTTGGAGGGAGCACCAATACTTCTAAATGTGACTGTTGCAACATCCTCTATCAGTTTGCATGTACCTCCTACGGCCATCGGTACAAAATTAACCACGTCATTTGGGTGAACTTTAGCATGACAATATATGACCCTTGGAGAAAAGAGTTTGTACTTTAACTCAAAAAGAATGAGGTATTGTTGTTTAGGAGAAGATGAAAATTGTGTATATGAACAACTGAGTTCTATTTTAGAGGATGAAGTACAGGCGGATGCCATTCCGTCTATTGTGGCACGTGCTATAGTGACGAGAGGATTGACTTATGCAAATCCACCTACATTTGAAGAAGTTAGTGCTTTACTTCAAAAACAGCGGTTGGAGTGTGAGGCCATAAAGCAGGTACAAATTAAGACAAATGAAATGATCTCTGAGACACCCGAGGTGGTGCTTGAGATTCCAAAGGTGGAGTAGGTGCAACATTAGAAGGAGTAGTGACTTCAGACAACCTTCCTAAAATAAGACAATGTAGAGAAAGTGTAGTTTGTGAAGTGTGAATTTAATTAATGTGAATTTAAATGTTTAGTTTTCATTTCTTAAAATATAGTAATTAAAATTGTATTACACAAGTTTTTGGTTGCACATCGACTCATTTGGATTTTAGATTTCAATGATTTTCATGTCCCTTTTTTAGAACCAATGAAATTGAAAAGTGCATGGGAGTAAAATTTTCACATTCATAAAATTGGATATAACGATGTCATGTTGAGAGCGGTTTGCCTTGGGAAATCACATGGATTCTGGCTGCGACTAGAAATGGCTTAGGAAATCAAAGTAGTTATTGTTGTCTAGTTTTTTCAAACTCGGTTGCCCAATCTTCAAACTCGATCTTCAAATTTTCAAACTCAATTTTCAAATCTTCAAACTCGATCTTCAAATTTTCAAATCTTCATACTCGATCTCCAAATTTTCAAAATCGGTTCTGTTGGCCTATTTTGTAGTGGCTCTAATGGGTCAAGGTTAGAGTAGGGTGATAAAAATCCATAGCTTTAGACGGGTAGAATGGGATGGCCAGACTACGAGCTGAGCCATCCGAAAGATTGGCTCCTAAACTTCAAACCCACAGTGACCGGCAATCGTGCCTTAGCAGTGGGGAACGACATAAAAGTAACCATGTGGGCAATGAACCCCACTTCTTCATCAACAAACATAAAACGGAGCTAGTAATGAATAATCACATAGCCCGCAACGATGTTTACAATGCAAAAATTGAAAAACAACAAGCGTAAAAAACTGGCTACAAATAACGAGCCACAAGCGACAACAGACGAGTCTTCAAACTTCAAATCTTCAAATCTTCAAGTCTTCAGTCTTTAGGTCTTCAAGTTCAATTCCAAAACTCCAACTCTCCAACTCTTCAACTCTCTAACTCTCCAACTCCCCAATTCTTCAACTCCCCAATTCTCCAACTTTCTTCGATGGACGCCACCGTTGTTCTAAAACTCCAAATGGAATGAGTGATATCTTTCTACAAAGATCATAACATTCTCTACAATTTCTTTAAATTTCAACTCATTCCAATACTTTGTTCAACATCTATGGCTGCTCAAAGTTTTGGTCTCTAAAAGTGAGGGCATCATACCGTCTTTCACTTCAACACTCCCAACTCATTCATATGAATTCCAAATTGAAAAAAAGAGATCTATATAGAAAGCTAACAAGATTCCCTACATCCTCTCAAATTTTCACTGCAAACAATAAAATGTTCCGTCTTTTATAGTCTGTCGAAGTCTTAACCTCTCTTCATACGAGGCAGTAAACTTCCCTCCACTCAAACTAGCACAAATCCTAATTCACAACTCCGATGAAAGCACAAGATGACTTTTTGGAAACACCACAATGTAATACACAACCTCTTCAATTTTCATTATAAAATTTCGAAACGCCATACAAGAAAGCTCCTCAAACATTCGGGCCTCTAAAACTATCACGAGAGAGAAGATGAATAGTGTCTTCATTTCCCTTGACCTCATCCTCCACTTCATCCACCCAAAGCAAGTGGACTTCAGCCCATGCTTTGACCATAAGGCTAAACTACGACCTATTGGTCTTTATTTTTTATCACACACAAAATTTCACCGTTATAACTAGAAGATAAATCACCCAAAAACAATAGAAGACAACTAATTTAAATATTTACCTTCTATAACTTTAAAACTTATAAATTAAAATTAATAAATTAATAGCATGACTAATCAATGTCTACTAGAAGTTAAAAAACAAGAGTTCCAAAAGAAACTTCACTCCATCTGCAAAAACTGAAGAATGTGTTTAATGGTGGCAACAACGTAATCAACACGATCTGCCTTAGTTAAAGGATTAACCGGCCCCTACAACCAACGTTGGTGGCCGTGACTCTCCTTGATAGGCACGGTCATGTAATACTTATACTGATTCTTGTTTAGACCTTCAAAACATCCTTCAAAAGTTACTTCTCAGTTGACGGACTCAACACAACTAGTCTGCAAGAAGATTTTTAACGCTTGAGCGTCACGCTGAAGGTTCTCATGTCATCGTTGCTCCAATCAAGGTTGCTTTGGCACTCGAGAAGGTCGACCTTCATTTTGAGGATGCTCATGCGGAGGTGCAAGACCTAGTGACAAAAAAAGCTCATCTGGTAGTTGTGAGAAAGAAAACTCGAGTTCTTGCTCTGGTTGAGGTTCTTCATCTTGAGACCCAGAAAAGACCCTCCAATTCAACATTCTAAATTCTAAAGTATAAAGTAATAAAGAATACCTATATCAAATTGATGAAGCTATTCGGTCGCTGTCTCTTTATAAATAGATGGTTTAAACTATAACAAGAAGGCGTCACCTTGAAACCACCTAGAATGATGTCATCTTTCTTTCTGTAAGACCAACATCAAATCTATCAAATTAACATAATACTATAAGTTTTTGCAGTAAGTACGCATTTACAATGCGACAACGATGGCCATTAAACTATGCTCTTGGTCAAGTGCAATTATTTCCAATTCGATACTTATTTCATTCAATTAAAAAATTCATAACTTTCACATCGAACATCCAAATATCATGAAAAAATGTCCGTGCATCCCTTCTTGTTGAAAGCTTTCCAACCATACCAAGAACGCTCCTAAAAGACATGCTATACATGACATCTCTATTATCTAAACAAAACAAACAAATAATTAAAACAATACAATCAAACATGTTAATCTAAAGTATAGATAATTCATTGTATCACTAATGTCATAGATTTTTATTTTCGTGTTTTTCAAAAATAATAATATAATATTTTTTTAAAATATAATAAAAATTCTTTTTAATTTAAAAAAAATTAACTTAATTTTCTTTTAAAGGCACAAGTTATGGAATTTCAAAGTATTCATGACTAGTAAAAATTAGAAAAAAAAAATAGTTATTAAAAAAAAAAAACTTAAATACAACTACTATTGCCACCACTTCTACTAGATTATTACTAATACTTCTCAACTCTTGCTCATATGCTTCTATGCAATAGTGACATTTTGGCCAACAACACATGTCATACTAATGTTGAATATCTAATGAGACCCATATTATTGAGCAAAGGATAATATAAAAAACTAAAAGTAAAAAATGTGGCGAGACCTAGGAGTAAAGAATATGTGAAAAACCAATAATTATGAATGAAAAAAAAAGAAAAAAAAGACTTTTAGCTCTATTAGGCTATCGCTAATATGTTTGGGCTATTTTGAGCCATTAAATTTTTATTCTTATTTTCTCTTGAAAACTATAATCAAGATATTAATTGTTTAAGAAACGAGTCAAATTTAAAAAAAAACATTGCAAATATTAATTCTTTATATGCGACCTCGGTAATGCTAGCTATGCTTCCCACGACGGATACGTGCAAAGAACGGTCGTCTCGACGAGTGTAACCCACCGATTATACACCGATGGACATGTTGTCTCGACGAGTGTTACCCACCGATTATACACCGATGGACATGTTGTCTCACTCGACCGTTCCAATTGTGAATCTGTTATGTGCTCGTCGGCTCAAGTCCCACACCAACTAACCTCGGACCCTAACCGGCAAGAGTTGACTATGGGTTACCTCACGAGGGCAGAACGTGCGTTCAACGCTGTACCTGCGACCACAAACCAGCAATTGCGTGCTGCGCCTTCAATCACCGCGACGTGCAATGTAGCTAGTTTGCACATTTTTTCGCTAAAGAAACGTTTGCAAATTGCAATTTTACCGCCTCTCAGCACGAACCAGATCGGGAAAATTAAGACATCTTCGTTTTGAGCGGCGATGGAGAAAGCAGTAGGTGGCGCAAGCCAGATCTTCATGCTCACCATCTGCGTGGGTGCCATCTACGCCGCCTACATCACGCAGGGTGTCGTCCAGGAAAATGTGTAAGCGCCCTTCTATGCTCTTTAATTTCCCTTTTATCTCTGTTTTTTCATCGAAATCAAAACTATTACAGTTCTAGTGAGCTCTGGCGCTTTTGTATTAGGGTTTACTGAAGGTGTATTAACCGCATTACTTTTTAAAAAATTGGGCAGAGATACCGTGAATATGTATGTACATTCTATGGCGAGAACGTGATAGAGGTGTGTATTTCAGGGGTAGCGTCTACTGAGAAATTTGCTACCTCGGCAATGCTGGCGAGTACACGAACGAATCGTAAATCTTAGGGTTTTGGAGACTGACTCAAAGAGCGTGTGTGTGCAGGTCTACAAGGCGGTATGGAGAAAAGGGGGATAGGTTTGAACAGCTTATGTTTTTGAACTTGGCTCAAAGTGTAGTATGTCTCCTCTGGTCTCTGTTGAGTGAGTGACTCGGAACCGATTGTTTTTTCTTTTAATACAATCTGGATTGTAATATGGAGGATTCGGAGTAGAGAACTTACTCTAGGATTTCTTTCTCTACTATGAAGACCTATGCAGGCATGTGAAGAAAACGGTGTTTGTGATGAGGTCTTGGTTAAATTTTTGCAATTATGGATGTTAGTCTCATGACCCCGTTTCTTCTTTTCAAATTGGCGAAGTCTGTGTGAAGTTCAAGGTTTATCATGTAAGTTTTCACAGAAGAAACGTGTGATTTGGTTTCAAGTGACTTATGTATGTCCCTGTGCTGTTGACACAGTGTTGCAATTGTGGCCAAACAAGAAGGGCAGCCAAGCGCCTGTGACAGCCTTTTGGAGTTCCAGTGTCTCGAATGCCATCGGCCCTGCGTGTGGCATTGTCGCTTTGAAGTACATCAGTTATCCCGCGCAGGTATTTGCTTCGGATTTAGTCTATGCACAGAACTATCTGGATTATATTTACTGTTTTGATCTCTTTTGAAAACTGAAATCATCTTACTGTCTTTCGTCTTGCATCCAAGTCAAGATTGTTTACTATTTGACAGGTCTTTATGCCTATTTATATGTTAGCTATGCAGCTTCTGCATCATTGAATTGTCATTCATCACCAATGAGATAGATGCAATCTCTGACAATGTGTTAAAAAGTCGGGCTGTCTTTGCAGCAGGGTACATAATAGTCTAGAGCAGAGTAGGCAGCCCACCCTTTGCACTGTGGTTTGCACTTACTTGAGTATCAATACCATACACCCAAGGTGTTTGCAGCTCCTGTCAAGAATGTTATGTAATCTGTGATTTATGACATATTTGTGGTTTGGTTTATGCTCAGGTGTTGGCTAAATCATCAAAGATGATTCCAGGTTTTGCTCGACTGCTTTATCTCCCAACAACTATCCCTTACACTTGCCAAATAGCAAGATCGGTGTACTGAAACTAATCTTTTTGGGTGTTCCATGAGGGGATTGTGATCATTCATGAAACTTATCACGGCCGTTTGGAGTATGTGGCAGTGATGTTCATGGGAGCCCTTGTGTATGGAGTTCGGTATACTCTTCCAGAATACCTGTGCACATTTTTGGTCGCAGGTGGCGTGTCTATGTTTGCTTTATTCAAGGTACACGACTCTACCAAGCCTTGCAATTGCTTGATAAGTCTAGCTATTCTCATTTGACGCCTTTTGGTAACCTGTTCTTTTCCTTTTTCATTTTCCAGTCTAATTTGGTGTTCGAGACCTATAGCATGTATGACCACAAGATTTCGTCATTCTAGGATGCATGTTTCTAGACCTTTGAAGTTTATAGTAAAGGCTTGGAATGTAATAGACCTTTCTCAAGTATCTATTATCTATCTATTATATAATAGAGACCTTGCACGCACGCTCGCATGGATGCTTCCGTTGTTGGAACTGGTGTGCTGAACTCCGGCTTGGGCTAATTTTTGGCTATCGTATAGCGCAGACCATGCATACATGCAAAGACG